>PISX010010539.1:0-69843 GCA_004024625.1 Mellivora capensis
AAGAATGAATGGGCCTCTTATACCTTGCCTCATGGCACTTTCTTTCACATTTGTGTTGCAATAAACACATGTTCCAGCAATGCTAGAAGATGCTAAAACTTGTTCTATGTTTGGTCAGTAAGGGGAAGGAAGAAGGTAATTTTCTTAATCTAAACTAATCTAAATAATGTCTTATGCCTCTAGGGAGATAGTTTACGAATACAAATTATTTTTTGTTGTATGATTATTGTGCTCTTCTAGTAAGTGCATGCTGCTGATCACAACAGAATGAAAATGATCTGTCCCTCAGGACAAAGTATCTAAGTGCCTCCTAATGGAGAGTCTCTGAGGTGTTCCATCCACTTCCAGGTCTGAGGATACATACACATAGCTGCTGCCTCTGGCCTCCTGTTCTCTAGTCTAGACCACCTTCATCTCCCCCCCACCCCTTCTTCTTCTTCAAGAATTTTTTTTAAAGATTTTATTTATTCATTTGACAGACAGAGTACACAAGTAGGCAGAGAGGCAGGCAGAGAGAGAGAGGAGGAAGCAGGCTCCCCACTGAGCAGAGCCCGATGAGGGGCTCGATCCCAGAACCCTGGGATCATGACCTGAGCCGAAGGCAGAGGGTTTAGCCCACTGAGCCATCCAGGCACCCCTCTTCTTCAATATTTTATTTATTCATTTGAGAGAGAGCATAAGCAGGGGGAGAGGCAGAGAAAGAGGGAGAAGCAGACTACAGGCTGAGCTGGGAGCCCAACATGGGGCTCGATTCCAGGACCTGGAGATCATGACCTGAGCCGAATACAGATGCCCAACCATCTGAGCCACCCAGGTGCCCTACTCTAGACCTTGCAACTTTGGCTGGCTTCTCTGGTCTCCATCCCATAGCCATGAATATGAACCTTCATTCTTCTTCTTCATCATTCCCACCTTCTCTTCTCATTCTACACTAGTGTCCTACAGTTTGAGAACCACAGACCTTCTACCCCTGAGGTGAGTCTAAGTTTCCGGAACAAATACCTTATCCCTGGACTGGAAAGTAAAGATAAAACATCTTTTTTTTTTTTTTTAAGATTTAAAAAAATTTTTATTTGAGAGAGAGAGAGAGAGAGAGAGAGAGAGCATGAACAGGGAGGGGCAGAGGGAAAGGGAGAAATAATCCAAAGCAGTCTCTGCACTAAGCACAGAGCCTAATGGGAGGCTCTACCCCACAAATGTGAGAATATGACTGGAATCAAAACCAAGAGTCGGACACTTAACAGACTGAACTACGAAGTCACCCCAAGATATAAAGATCTTTTAAAGTTCATGTAGCAATAGAGAAAAGTAAACTAAATCTCTTAAAAGTTTCCCACATCTCTAGCATCTTTCATGCAAACAGAATATACTTCTACAAATCAATCAGATGGAAGCAATTTCAGAATGCAGCAATTTCCAGTATCTTTCATCATGAATTGTTATAGACAGCCATGTGACATTGCACATTGTATCTAACTTCAGTGTACTTCCCATAGCAGTCTTACAAGTAATTACCAAATATTTTTAGACTTTAAAAAACCAGTGTGATCAAATAAATGGTTATCAGGCTATCAGCCAAATGTTAATATAGATTTAAAATTACAATCCTTTTAGAAGAATTTTGAAGACCCTCTCCCAAACCAATATAAATTGAGGTAGAATAGGGAGCTTGCCATGGTTGCTGAACTTTAGTTTTTATCTTTAGTTTAGTTTTTATCACTAGAAATAAAAATATACTTCAAAACTCTTGTGAGTACTTATGCTTCTAGCAATAATGGATCACAGGGAACATAATTACCCTTAATCAACTAGATGACCGGATAAGATGTATGAAACAATGATATTCAACCATTGGAGCCCACGTAGAACACAAGAGTGATTTCTGAGAGAAGAACAAATGAGGTGTGTTCTATAATTGCCCCAGTTTACTAATTAGAAAGCATTTTCAGGCTACAGAGCAGGGAGGGAGAACTGAAACAGAGCCTGCAGGTCCCATGACTTCAAGATACTCAGCTCAGAATTTAGGATGGATAGGATCAGGGCCAGGACAAGGGTGAGCAAAGTAAGCACCTGCCTTAGGCACAAAATTTAGAACAATGCCTCAAACTGAGTAATCAAGATAAATAATATTTTAATCCAATATTTTAAAAATCCAAATTAATGTTAAAAATCACAATGGACAAAATATCAAACTTTTAAATAAAGACAAAATCTGACTCTGAACTTGCACACTTTGGCTTTGCTTGCCTCATCCTAATCCTGGCCCTGTCCATTTTTAATTTTGATGAAATCCAATTTATCAAAAAAAATTTTTTTAAGTAGGCTCCATATGGAGCTGGTGTGGAGCCCAACGTGGGGATTGAACTCATGACCCTGAGATCAAGGCCTGAGCTGAGATCAAGAGGAAGACGCTTAACTGACTGAGCCACCCAGGTGCCCCTATCATTTTTTTTTTTTTTTATGCTTAGTGATTTGCCAATCAGGTTTACAAAGATTTTCTCCTATGTGTTCTTCTAGGAGTCTAACATTTTCACTTCTAAATTTAGGTAAGATTGCGATCAAATAAATTTTTGTTTACAGTGTGAGACAGGAGTCAAGATTCGTTCTTTTTCATACTGATATCTAGTGGTCAAGGACTCATAAGAAAGCCCATCTCAAACTTTTGAAGCCCTCATTCTGTGCTACTTCCACCTCTGGGGTCCTAGCCCTGTAGAATTCAGCAGCTTCAGCTGCCCCAATTCTGATCTCTGCCTTCCCAGCTCAGATCAACTGCCATGATCTGCTTGGATTCCAGCTTACTGCACTGTAGTCAGAAACTTGTTCCTGGTTCAGACAGTGTGCAATAAAAAGACACACATCACAACTCCTTTTTCTTAGGGATCTCAGCCACACACTGCTTGTAGTCCAATGCCTGAACACTGTTGCCTCATGTATTTGTCTCAGTGTTATGTTTGTTTATGATGGGAGTGCTACTTTGGTACCAATTACTCCACCATTGTCAGAAATCATCTTTTTTTTTTTTTTTTAAGATTTATTCATTTATTTGTCAGAGAGAGAGAGAGAGAAAACAAGCAGGGGGAGGGGCAGGCAGAGGGAGAAGCAGGATCCGCATTGAGCAAGGAGCCTGATACAAGACTTGATTCCAGGACCCTGGGATCATGACCTGAGCTGAAAGCAGAAGCTTAACCGGCTAAGCCACCCAGGCAACCCAGAAATCATCTTTATACAATATTAATGAAAAAGCTCTTTTATAGTTATTTGATATAGTATTTTTAATCATACTGATCATGCATCATACATGATGATCATATACCACTCCTTTGTATACATGACAAACAAAATACAAGTGAAGTTGGATAAGGTATTACTGGAATTTCAAGCTCTTTTGAATTACTTTAATTGAAGTTGTTGGTGCTTGTATTTTCCCCATGCAATAGTGGTCTCAATGCCTCTGAGATCACTGGCAATGCAGCATTCCTCAAAAGACTGATCTATTGATTCTGTGGTTCTCTTCCAAGTTTCTGTCACTTATGAATTTTGATGTTGGTACTTTTAAGGAGGGTCAATGTGCAGGTGGTGTCACTGTGTTATGAGTGCCACCTGGTCCATTGTAATCATTAAATGTCATGGATAGTAAGAGCGCATCCAGATTTCAAAGATTAGAATGTAAAAAAAAGTGTGTATTAGAATTAGTGTGATACACCACTTGCTGTTTAAACTATATGGATCTGAATAGTGAGAAGAGTAGAAACCAACTATTAAAAAACAAAAATATTTTCCTTATATCATGGGGACTATAGTTAGCATAATTCAAGAATTGACTGCCAGTCTTTACTGTTGCAACAAACATTTATTCTACTGGTCATTTTTATTCCTGTGGCTAAATAGAGAGTAAAAATTAATTTTGAATGTCAGTGTGAAAAAGAAATGTGTAGAAGAAAAAAATAATATCTACATACAAGAATCATCCCCGGACAAGAAGTTAGGAAAAATGAGTTCTAAACTTGTATATTAGTAGCTAATGTGTGCTGCCACTGTTCAGGGAGCTTTCAGTAGAAGGTCCCTTAACCACCTGCATTTAAAGATTATTTATTTATTTGAGAGAGAGAGAGGGAGGGAGCACGCATGAGCAGGGGGAGGGGCAGAGGGAGAGAGAGAGAGAGAGAGAGAGAGAGAGAAGCTCAAGCAGAATCCTCTCTGAGTGTGGAGCCTGACACAGCTTCCTCTCACAGCCCTGAGATCACGACCTGAGCCAAAAACAAAAATCAGACACGTAACCGACTGAGCCACCTAGGCACCCCAACCACTTGCACTTAAAAGACAGCTTAACTTTCTGCACTCCATCCACAAAGGACACCGACATACTTATGGCACATCAATAGTCGCAGGGTGGGCCTGTCTCCTGGAAGCTGATCACCATTGCTCCCCCAAGTCGAGGTGTAAGTTACTGACTGTCAGAGGGTATGGACCCAAATCTGATTATAACAGTTGCACCTGTTAATGCAATTGCCTCTTTTAGTGAATATAACACAATTCAGTGAAATAAGAATCCCAACAGAATAAAAAGGTTATTTTTATAAAACCGAAGTTGAGGGCACAGGAAAGATTCAACCAACATGATATGTTTTAAAAAATGTTGTTGAATTAGGTGCAGGTGAGATGACCATTACAAATTTGGAAACTGTTAAAAGCTAAGCTGAAAGAATCCTGTGCATAGGTTGACTCGTGAATATCTTTAAAATTTTTGTGCTCCTTTGAAGGAAGGAAAACCTTATGGATGACTAGAAACCCAATCAGATGGCCCACACTCAAAGAAAAGACCTTGGCCCAACATGAAATATAAGTAAGTGAATACACACATACATGCACACATGCATAAAATATACATATTTTATATTTATATAATATATATTATAAAAGTATATATTAAAATATACAAAACATACTATATAAATATGTTAATAAAAATATAATAATCAGATAATATATTAGGTTTGTGTGCATGTGTTAGATTAAATATATAAGATACATACGTATAATACATGATTCAGTGTTTGTATTTATTGTGAATCACGACTTACACTGACATTTTTATATACTTGTCTTTATTATGTTGAATAAGACGGCTTCTACAATACTATTAGTGTCAGTTTTTCAGACAGAAAGAGATTGAAACCAAAACCAAGAACATGATTTGTTCATGAGCACCAAGTGGTGAAGACAGGATGACCACCATGCAGGAGAATCCCAGACCCTTCACCCTCAAGCTTCACAGCCTCCCACTGACTTGCTATGTATACTTAGAAAAAATGTCAGCTTCTCCAAACTTGATTTTTTTCATCTATAAAATAAGACAGTTTTATCAGATATCCTAGGTCCCTTCTACAATATAATTCCAAAAAATTAACTTCTATGACCTTTAATTTAATTAAATTCTCTACCACATAAGTGTGGCTCTGGTGTTTATGTCCTTCATGACTACTTTCTCCAGATAGGTCCCTACCAACAGCAGGTGAGGAAACTCACCCCAGTCTCTCCTTGCATTATCACTACCTTACACAGATAACAGCATGGCTACATTGAAACAATCCTACTAAGTGATCCTGAGCTTTTCTTTGATTATTTTTCACTTATCTCGAGTTTCAAAATCTTTTTTTTTTAAGATTTTATTTATTTATTTGACAGAGAGAGATCACAAGTAGGCAGAGAGGCAGGCAGATAGAGAGAGAGGAGAAAGCAGGCTCTCTGCCGAGCAGAGAGCCCGATGTGGGACTCAATCCCAGGACCCTGGGATCATGACCTGAGCTGAAAGCAGAGGCTTAACCCACTGAGCCACGCAGGTGCCCCTCAAAATCTTTTTTTAAGAGCTCAAAAGTCAGGGCAGTGATGGGGTAAACAAGCTGGAGTCTAACCAGTGATGGGTTTGAGGTATGGATCTCTGACAGAAAAAAATGACTCCTACCCAGGATGGCCAGTATTAATCTTTGGCCTCTCCTTAGGATCTTTCTCATAATAAAGCTTGCTTTAAAATGCCCCTTGTCAGATGTCCTATAACTAATGCCATTCAAGTTTGTGGTGCCTGAATTCAAATATCTTTTTTGAGTAATGGTCACATACTATTCCTCTGGTGGCCTTATTAATCTTTTCTGACTTTGAATAATGAATGTCCTTTGGTGGATGTCTAAGACCACAGTCTAGTAGCACAGCACTTGTTACTGAACCTTCCAACAATCTCTCTGTGTTGGTCAATATGTATTAGGTACTCTCATTCATTTTAATCATAACTAAAAAATTCACCATTATTTAATTTCTTCAAAGATTTAACATTGTCAGCCTCTATCAGGCAGCATATAAAGAAGAGATTTTTCCATAAAACTGTGCATGTTTGGAATCCTAAGTGTCCTTATAAGTAAAATTGGACTAAAATGTATATAAAATAGATGATGTTGATCAGTCTAGAATATTATTAAAAATGTATATAACACTACTTAATAAAACAGATAGCACCAGGAAAGTACAATTTTGCAGTGTATGAGAAGAATTCTATTTTCACATAATTTATCATTTGATTTAGGTCAGAGAATTTCTAATTAATTCCCAATCAATTTTTGGCAAAGTTTGTTGCTTCTACTTCCAGAAGATAAAGTGCATAGCAAGAATAAGCCATTTCTGAATTTTTTTTCATGTTCTTGTATTCTATTACCTTAGCCCTGCATTTATCTCTAGGTGTTCATGTACAATGATCTAAATGAAATTTTTGAGATGAATATTAGTTTTACACAACATACCAACATCTGTTCCCAGCCAAAGTAATAGGGTTATAGTCAATGGGATATAAACAACTCATGGAAACATTCATGTTGAGAAAGAACCTTCTGGGAAAACTGAAAGATAGATTTGTCGTTTCCTAGGTGAGTGGCTTCCATTCGAGGCTGGGGAAACAGTGCTACTAGAAGGCAACACAGATGAAAGCTGATAGGAAGATAAATTTCCCGCACGATCTAAGATCAGCCACCCACGGAGCTTTGTTTATTTTTAAAATGGATTGTTCAGATATGGTGTTCCTTACGTAGAAAAATGCAGTAATGAAAAGACAGAGAGAGAAGGGTGACTATTCTCAGATAAGCCTGAAAAATTTATTAAACATTGTTTTATCTTACACATTTCACCAGGAGAGTATACGTGCAACATAGACTTAATATCAGCATAGGGACTAAGGAAACTGAACAAGCGTATACCAGAATATTTATCTTTAGATGAATTTTTAAGTTATTTTATTATTTTAAACAAGTTTTAAAGGATTTTATTTATTTATTTGAGACAGAGATAGAGAGAGAGAGCATGAGCAAGGGGAGAGGCAGAGGGAGAGGGAGAAGAAGACTCCCGGCTGAGCTAGGAGCCTGATGTGGGGCTCAATCCCGACGCTGGGATCATGACCTGAGCCACAGGCAGACGCTTAACCAACTGAGCCACCCAGGCACCCATGTTTTAGTTATTTTAAAAGGAGATTTTGTTTTGGTCCATGTGGAGGTCACAGGTTTGAGGAACAATATGGGATAAGTTACTAGCAAAGGCAACCAAAATAATTATATACTGTCTTGGCTTTTTATATTTGTTAAGTTTGTTTAATTCTATTTTAAACTGCTTTTGTATCCAATGGCATATTGCTTATTATTTTCAATGTAAAACCCAAGTAAGGGTGAGGCAGTGTGTTCCTGGATGCTCTGGTCTGAGACATTGTTTTCTTCCATCCTGAGACAAACAACAGGAATGTTTGCTGCCTCCCTTTTCCCAAAATCCCTCACTCTCTGACAGAGATCACAAACTATGTCTGAGGATATTGTAAGTACTTTTGCCCCCCCTGTATCCAGGGAGATTATGTTCCAAGACCCCCCCACCCCCTGCCGTGGATGTCTGAAACCGCCAATAGGACTCAACCCTGTGAGTCCTATTGTCCATAGACTGTGTTTTTTCCTATACCCACATGCCTATGATAAAGTTTAATTTATAAATTAGGCCCCTAACAGATTAACAACAATAACTAATAAGAAAACAGAACAGTTGTAAAAATTACTGTACTAAAAGGTATGTGAATGTGGCCTCTCTATCGAAGTATCAGGTGCTGTACTCACCCTTCTTGGGATGACGTGAGATGATGAAATGCGGTGAGTGAGGGGAATGGCGGCAGGCACTGTGACAGAGCCTTAGGCTACTATTGACCTTCTGACCCTAAGTAGAGGGAGGATCATCTGCTTCCGGGTCAAGGTCCACAAGCTTCCTTTGTCACAGCTCTTCTAACAGAGTGTCTGGCTGGATTTCCTCATTATGTGAAAGAAAACAATGTTTAGTCTGTATCCCCTGGAGCATGCATAGCCTCTGGAAATATTTTTGAATAAGCACTGTTTTTTCTCCAGTGACTTTTTTTTCCTTTTAGCTCTTTGTCATTCTTGGAGGATACCTCAGAATTTTGGCTTCCAGGCTCTTCTCTGCCAAGAATGCTAACAATGCCACCCCCTTTAGGTAACATAGCAGGAATAGCTACTGCTTTCTCAAGGAAAGTTCCCTGGTCACTTGTTTGAGATTGACTAATGTAGGCACTGCTAAAGATTTCTCCTCCAGTTTAAACATATACAAGTCTGTGGAAAATAAAGCCTCCTTCCTTCTGCCTCCAGCCATTCCTGTCTATACCTTTCCTAAATGGAAGTAATCCGTAGGTTCTGAGACAGTACCTCCTGAGCTGTTCACCTTTGCATTCTTCTCCCTGCCTCAAACCAGGAAGCCGCTTTTGAAGCTGGGATTGTCTTTAAGCAGAAACCTCAAAAGTGAACTCTAGAAAGGAAATGTGCATGTGTGTGTGCCTGTTCAGGGATAGAAGGAGAATAATACCTTTTAAGAATTTCTTACAATAAACTGTTAATTAGAAAATTTCAGAGTTCACCTAGGTCCTAGGGAAAGTACATGGACAAAAGCAGGCCCCAAATAGTTGGATTCTTCCAGGACCTAAATTATTCTTAGGGTTTTATCAAATGTCTTTATCCCTTAATTATATGAACAGTTTTTGAACACGGGTAAGTCCTGTGAGGCACCACTTAGTTCATTGTGGTAGTAATTTCAAAAACGGCACCCAGGTGACTTGACAGATTTTATGCCATTTTTCAAAGTGCCAAGTTTATACTCAGACACAGGAAAAATCTGGAATGTTATCTGCATATACCTTAAACAGCTCCTATCTCTCAAAGAGAAGAGAGTTACCAGTGTACTACAAAACCAGGGTTTCTGAAGATGTTGTCAGTGCCTTTTCACTGAGCTCTCAGGAATAGTGACCTTGGTTCACCTTGAAACTATGATGCCTCTGCAGTGTGTTTTACAAGGGTTTCACCTCCACGATGTGCTTTCACTGCCGGACGCTTAACTCAGTGGAGAGAGTCAGTGCCAGTGCCACTGACATTTCGAGAGGGTAAAGGAAAGAACTCTCAGCTCAGGTCAGAGGTGTCAGTATTCAGAGACCTTAACGCGGGGCTCGGGGCCTGAAATCTGGTTTGAACAGAAGAAGTCAAGACGAAATGGCCCAGCATTGTCCAACCTTTGCCTATCAAGTCACTGTTATTCAGAAAGCCATTTAGAGAGCACACGGGCGTAACGTAGAAGAGGGGGGTGTTGAGTCGAAGAGAGGGTTTTTTCAGAGTTTTTCAGAGTTCGGCATTTTCAGAGTTGCTGGCATGAGTTTAAGTAAATGATTTTGAGCTCTAATCCAAGCCTCAAAGCTTTCTTATTCCTTACAATTTTGTTTCCCCATTTATTGTAATATCCTCCTTCCGGGATTATGATGAGAAACTATAGAAACATTTTTAAAGTGTTTTTTTTTTTTTTTCCTCTGAAACAAAATATTGCTATTTAAACGTGAAATAAGAGTTTCTGGTCTCATAATTTATTTTGCTCCCCCTAAGGTTGGAAACTGTTCGAGAATGAAGCTGTCAACCCACCCAAGATCTTCCTGAGGCTTTGTCACTGGGTGGTAGGACTCTTTGGGGAGTCTAGGTATTCATGAGACCTAAGTATTTGGTGGTTCATACTGACTGGACCTACTTTCTTTCCTGGGAAAACAGACAGCCCTTGTTTAGGATGGTATCTGAGGATTACGGTTACTACTGAGCAGGAGAATTCTTCGTGGTGGGAGACTTGTTCTGTTCTTTGCACAACATCCAGCCGCATTCTTGGCCACTCTCTTGCAGAGGCCAGTAGCCCCTCTCCCCTGCTCCCAATATGGCTATCAAAAATGTCTCCAGACATTGCCAAATATCTCAGGGGCAACAGAATCCCTCCCCTCACACCGCCACCTGAAAACCAATGGGTTGAAAGGACTGTTTGACAACATCCTGATGTTAGTACTTGGATTTTCCATCTCACTGGAGTTAACACATTGTAACAGTGTATTGCATATATAATTTGCAAACTGCTTTTCACTTAAAGCATTATATTTAAGTCTCCCAAGAGCTCAAGACACATTTGTTGATAGTCTGTGTAAGGTTTCACAGGCGAGGTAAACACAACACCAGGCAAGGTAGGCGCAAGGCAAGATTTATTAAAGGCACTCTCCCGCGAAGTCTCAGGGCTCAGGAGAAGGGGAGCCAGGAAAGTCGCGCCGGGAGGAAGTGGGCACCCTCGGGCGAGGTTCCGCAACTCGGAAAGGGGGAGTCGAGGAAGTCGCACTGGATGGGAGTTGGCGGGGGTCTTTTATCCCGCCAAGGTAGGGCATAGGCTCACATCCATATTTGGTGATGGGAAGGTATAGGCTGAGGGCTCCTGATACTCCCGTTTGCTGCATAGGTATCAGGTTCCCTATGGAGGCGTGACCTGGGCGTACACCCTTTTGGCGGGAGAGTCTAGGGTTAAGGAAGGGGGGGAGGGGGCTGGAATATGGTGGCCCAGTCGGTCATTTCTATTGTTCCTCCTGCACTCCCGGAACCGCCGACCCAACAGCCCTCTTAAAACTGAGAGACTGACTCAGGACTGTTACGTAGGTACATTCGTAAAGTGACAGGTAACAAAACACTTCCGGTGGGTTTTCTAGGACACTCATTGTGGACCCAACCCCCACACCCCCGTGGTTCCCTTCTCTGATGTAACTGTGCACTGGTTTGTCTTAGTAATTTCTCTTATGCTTATGCTGGGGAAGGGATCCTAGAATTTTTCTGGTCCATCTTGCGTCTCGGGAGAAAACTGAGTCGTAGGGGAAATAATTAGGTGACTTGTCCAGGTAACAAATGTTCCAGAGTCGGGACTTAAAGCCAAGTCTCTGAACTTCGTCACCAGTGTTCTTTCATTAAGTGCTGCTTGGTCAATATTACAGAAATAAATGAAGGTATAAGATACAAATGTTTTAGGGTGTGTGTGTGTGTGTGTGTGTCTGTACACGCGCGCATGCATGTGTGCGTATACGCGCTGATGAGGGTAGTTCTACTGGCTGTGTTCTCGGTGTTCAAAATGGTTGTGGCTGATCTCTTCCACTATTATTAGGCATCATATTTCTGCCTTGAAATGACTATCAGATGGTGGAAAAAGGTGGTGGGAGGCGGGAAGCCCTTTAGGGAAAGACTAATTACTGTGCTTAAGAAGACAGCCTTTCTAGTAAACCTCTTTCCACACCCCAACTCCCTAACCCCTTCCCTTATTGTCGATGAGAAATTGTCAAATCCTATAAACTCAAAGGGTGTGGTGAAGGTGCGGGATTGTTTGCCAGGTTGGGCTGTCTGAAAATCCGAATGCTCTATGCTAATAGCACTCTTGTCGTGCACACTGATCCTTTGTTTCCGTGCCCCCAAAGTCTTTGGTATGCAAATCAAACCACAGGGGCATTTTAACATGTAAATCACATAATCTCCCTCACGTGGGATGAATTGGCAGGATTTTAAGCTCCTTGACTGTTGGGAGGCAATGAATGGTACTTATTTAACCGGCATTATTGCACTGGGCACATCTCCTACACTGGGCTTTCCTCGGTGGTACCGCCACGCTGGGGGAAAACTGGTGCGATTATTAACATTGCTGTCAAAGGAACCAGAGGACCTCAAACTTCAGAAATTCGGACCCCTGGTTTGAAGAGGAAAATAAGGCACTCCTCAGAAACGGTGCTGAGTTCTGTGTCCCCCTTGAGGCTGGGTTTTTATTCTTTGATTAGTGAATGAACACTGAATTTTCCTGGGGATGGCTGTTTCCAGCCTGTTTCACAGGTAACAGAGCCAAGGAGAGTTGGGGACTTTTCTAGCCCTGCAGCTGGGAGGGAGTCCAGGTGGAGGTTGGGAGCCAAGCCTGCTTGGAGGCTGGGGCAGACTGTGCTTTGACCAGCTGCCTGCTGTAGACTTGACCCCTAGTTTGGGGCTAAGTCACTTAAGTGCCTCATGCCAGTTTCCTTCCCAGAAAAACAGGGATACTGCTAGGGATAGAGGGAGCAGTGACCAGATCCTGTTTGTAATGACAGCTGAGCTGCCTGGGCAAGATGTGCTTGTTCCAGAAATGAAGTGTGATTCCATTAAAATGTGTGATCTCTTGAAACAGGCTACCTTGTTTTGGAGTGTGTGGTACTGGATTTATTTTTTGGGAACAAATTGATGGGAACAGTATTTTGCCCTCCAGCGTCAGTTTGTACCGGGCACAGTTAAAAGGCAGCTTCAGGTCTTAATGGGCTGATGCTCTCCCTACGTGTGTTTGAAGGGTTTGACAATTGTAACATGCTCATTGCAGCCATTAACCTGGGTAGCCGCCCCCCCCCCCCTTCCAAGACTTCTTTTGAGCTTTTGGAACTCAATATACATTTTCCCATAGAAACAATGGCTATAAGGCTTCTTGGATGGTGGACAAAAGTCGACAGCCGAAATACTGTGCATTTGCAATTAACAGCTAGCAAGAAAAATTAGAAGCGAGTATTAGAAATTCTTTTTTTCTCAAAAAAAAAATCGCATAATCTACTTAAACCTATCAAAGCACTGCATTAAGTTTTGCAAAGTTAAAATCGCAAGCTGCCAGCCTTGGTCTAACACTTTTGAAGGCATGGAAACAGGAGTCTACTGGAGCATTTCCCTAATACACCACTAGATTTTAGGACAGAGGAAAGGGGATGAAGGAAATGCTGATCTAAGTAGGGGAGAAAAAGCAGTTAAATCACCCCCAGCCAGATAGCCTCCATCCGTCAGGCTGCTCCTCACATTATTGGGATGCTGCATGGGGCACTGTTTGTGTCCTCTTTGGTCCAAAACACCCATTGCCCAGATTCTGGGGGTATCACTGCCGAGGCCTCAAAGTTGAGCCCTCCCCAGGGATTGCCTTCCCCAAGAGCTGCCTTGCCCAGGGTCATGATCCTTTCCTGGAGCAGCCATCACCTGATCATCTGTCAGTTTAAGAACATAAAGCCCCGAATCTCTGCCTTAATATGGGACAACGCTGAAAGGGGATGTTCGCTTCAGAGCTCTCTGTAAGGTCTGCCTCTCCGGTGATTCCTAATCTGTTCAACTTCTTCCTCCACCTGAAGCCTGTTTGCTACAATTCCTCGCGCAGGTGGGTGGAGGGCTGATAACTACTCAAGAGAGGAAAGAGAAGAACCTGTAAGGGTATTAGCAGAGAGAACAGAGCACTAGAAATAAGAAGAGCTCTTCTGGCTGGGTACTCATTTAATATCATTTCTAGGTGAAATAGATCCAATGCTTTGCCCAAAGCTACCACAGATCCTTACACAAAGGCTGGTAGAGAATTCAAGCGAGCGAGTCCTTTACGCCTGCAACCGTCTGATCCTCCCGAAGAATTTCAGCTGTGTTGATAGACACAGCTCTGTCTCTGAACCAGTTCGGGAGCCTCCTTGCTTTCTCGGGAAGATTCTCTTGGTGAGTTCTAAGCCTGATATTTCTGAATAGGATATTCAAAGATCATTAATCACAGAAACATCTTTTCTCCCAACGACTTCTTGCTGCCAGCTGCAATCAGTCATGGTGCCAGGTCCGGGTGGGGGTTTTAGCGCCATGTCAACCCGAGGTCTGAGTCACAGAGGCACTCATTCCGTAGCTCTAGTTCTTATTTTAATCCCTCTGAGCTTTTCCCTGGGTGCCAGACACACACGATAGGAAAAGGACAGTCCGAAAAATATCATGAAGATTTGTGAGAGATAGCCGTCTTCCCAAAGGCTGACACTAAGGACTGTCCAGCATGCAGTGGACTCTCAGCAGCTGTGAGTTCAGAGCGCCATGGGAGGGTTGTGGAGGTGAGTCTAAGAGCCTGAAGTCGAAGTGGAGCTGTCTCACATGCTTGGCTGGTTGGAAGGGTCCATCACCTCTTGTTTTCAAAGTCTGTTTTCCTGAAGATCAAATGTGGTGCATTGCTATTATGGGAGTTCACAAAACAATTCGAACGCCAAAAAAAAAAGAGAGAGAGAGAATTTGACCTGACATGCTTGGCAGACCCCTGAACAAAACATTAGTTCATGCTCTGATGTTTAGCTATTGTTTTCTGTAAAGACGAAAAATGTAAAACTGTAGTGGTAATGCCCATCCAAGGATCAGCAGCTTGCAGAAGGTACAAGAATGCCCAGAATGTTGTGGAGGCCAGAGTGGATTAGGTTTAAACTTGATCTTCACAAATCCAGCACTGTGTTGGCTGGTCTGAAAGGGCTCAGTTTTAGGAGGCAACCTGAACGTAAACCTGAATTTTAGGGAAGAATTGTGGATTGCTTCAGAGAAAGGCTCTCTTACCATGTCAATAACAGATCATTAAAAAAACCCTCTGATTTGGAACCGTGGGCACACTGTGATGGTAAGACGAGGATTATAATATCCTCAGAAAAGGCCTAAACCCATCATTTATTAAACAAATGTCACTGAAAGCTAACCATGTGGTGCTGAGCAAATGTTTGAAAAACTGCGAAAGTGGAAATTTCCTTCCAGATAGTTTGCAAATTACATAAAACAAGTGATTCCAGTTATTATTAATTTTTAATATCTTAGGAACATTATAGCATTTTTATGGATCTCAGGGTAAAATCTAAACTTCTTGTGAAGGTTTATAAAAGACCTATTGTGATTGCTGCTGCTGATTCACGTGCTGTGCCCTTCCCACTTGATAATCCACTCAGTGTGCACCTGTTCTTCTCCGCTTGGCAAACATTCTCTGCTCATAGCTCAGCACGCTCCCCCAGCCCCTCTACCACCTCTCCCTTTGACTTGCTAACTCTTACGCACCCTTTAGAGCTAATAGTAAATTTCATTTTCTCTTAGGAGGACTTTTATGATCTCCTTTGATTGGGTTAGACACTCCTGTAACGCTCTGTGATCTTCCTATTGTATTAGACAGCTAGGGCTACCATAACAACACCACAGACTCTATGGCTTAAAGAACAGCAATTTATTTTCTCACATTTCTGGAGCCTGGAAGTTTCAGATCAAGGTCTCCCAGCTTTGGTTTCTTGCAAGTTCTCTCCTCCCAGTTTGCAGACAGCTGCCTTCTTGTTGTGTGCTCGCCTGGTGGAAAGAGGTCTCTGTCACTTCCTGCACTTCAGGTAAGGACATAATCCTATCAGATTAAAACTCTACTCTTTAACCTCACTTGGTCTTAAGTACTTTGATAAAGGCCCTCTCTCTGAATGTAGTCACATTAGGGATTGAGGCTTCCCATATGAATTTGGGGGAGACACAGACATTCAGTCCATGATACCCATTATATTTCTCATTCCGAATACCACTAACATTATGATTTGTACTTAAGGGAAAATGCAAATGCCCACTGACCTAGAAAACAATGTGCCCTCTAAATAGTGCCCTCGGCACATCCTCCGCCCTGCAGTAGATTGTTGATTTGTCTTTATCCTTTACTAGAACTTAAGCTTCAGGCGGGCAGGATGATGCTTATCGTTTTTATCACTGTCTTCTCAGTACTGACCACAGAGCTTCATCAATATAGAACCTCAGTGAACATTTACTGAATAAACAACCTTAACAACAAACATAAGGAATCAAACCTGTTTGCAACATTTGCTCCATTCCTTTGGGGACCCTTGATGTTCTTGGATCATGCGTTCTGGTACAAAGTCTTTAGCTACATCCTCCTGTCCTACTGTTTTCCTCAAATGGATGTCTTTATCAGTTGCACTTTCTCTAGAATGTACTTTACTTTCTTTCCAACATGTTATTTCCTCTCGGATGTTATCTTCCTCCACCAGCTTACTTTTTCCTTTTGTGCCTCACAGGTTCCGACTATCTTGACTTTTAATCTTGACTTCTCCAGATGTTTCTGTGAAAATTTTTATAGGTAGGAAGAAACCCATAGAGGTTGAGACTTCCCCAAAGCTGTTTGGTAATGCACAGACAGTGCTAAAACTGGAAACTGGGAGAATTTTGAGCATGGCAAGACAGAAGTATTCGCAATCCTTTGGAAATTTCCAAGCTTGCTTCTCTAATCAGGTCAAGTGGTGGAGGGGATTGGGCAGGGGAACCAGAAACAAGGTGGGTGGTCAGTGTACTGGAAAGAGCACTCAGCTAACCAGGGGCTATTTGAATAATTGCTACAGAGCTAGGTGGAATAGAGCTATGAAAAAGCATTCTTGGAGATTATAACCATTTGGAAGATGCACATTTATGAAAAGTTAATCTTTGCTGTAAGACAGGATGTGTAAGACTGAATGATTATCCAGAGAGCTGGAATATTAGGAGTTAAAAGGAGGACGATCACCCTGGGCAGGAGTAGTGCAGAGAGGAGTTGTATGTGAGGTGGACCTAGAAGTTTTCCTAAAGGATGGCTTTAGAAAGGTTGACTTTATGGGTGCCTGGGTGGCTCAGTTGTTAGGTGTCTGTCTTTGGCTCAGGTCATGATTCCAGGGTCTTGGGATGGAGCCCCCCGCCAACCCCTGCCCTGGAGCCTGGCCATGGAGGCCCACCATCAAGCCTCGTGACACCTGCCTTAGGGTCCGGTCATGATCCCAGGGTCCTGGAGTCAAGCCTCACATAGGGCTCTCTGCTCAGTGGGAAGCCTGATTCTCCCTCCCTCACTCCCCCTGCTTGGGTTCCCTCTCTCACTGTCTCTCTTTCTGTCAAATAAATACATAAAATCTTTTAAAAAATGATTTAGAAAAGTTGACTTTAAATGCCTTTCAAATTCATCCTTTCCATTCAAGGCCACAGAAATAGGTCATTTGGTCATTATTTCTCTAATTTTCTTTGAGTTTTACGACTCAAAATTCTCATTAAAAAAATCAGAATATATACAGTAAAATGTGAAATGACACATAGGCACAAAAATAAGATTTTAAAAAACTAAAATAATATCATATTATATAAATTATTTTGCAATGAGGTTTTACCCATTAAAAATATTCCTCTAAAATATTTTTTATGTCGGAATATACAGCTCTTTCTTTTGACTTCCCTTATTGTGTGGATTCTGGTGAAAACTGTTCTGCTCACTTCTGGCCTATCTTGGTACATCTTCCCAGCTGCTACAAGTAATATTTTTATAAAAAATATATATAGGGGTGCCTGGGTGGCTTAGTGGGTTAAAGCCTCTGCCTTCAGCTCAGGTCATGATCCCAGGGTCCTGGGATGGAGCTCCACTTTGGGCTCTCTTCTGGGCGGGGAGCCTACTTTCTCCCCTCTCTCTCTCTGCCTGCCTCTCTGCCTACTTGTGATCTCTGTCTGTCAAGTAAATAAAGAAAATCTTTATATATATATATATATATATATATATATATATATAAATAAAATGTGTGTGTGTATATATATATATACACACATACACACACACAGTGTTATGCTGTTTTGCTTAGAGTCTTTTATTGGCAGCTTTATCAGTTAAAAATCCTTTTCTTGAAAGTAACAGAAGATAGGACTCAAACTTGTTAATATAATAAATAGAATTTTATTGGTTCATGTAACTGAAGATTGCAAGTAGGTGGACTTCAGGCAAAGTTAAACCAGGGGGTTCAATATAGTCATCAGGAGTGTGGTTTCTTCTTGTCTCTCCAGTGCCTGCCAGTGTGTCAACTTTATTCTAGGGCTGTTCTCCCTGTTAGCCACAAAGCTTCTTGTACAGTTGTTTCTGCATCATCAATAGTGTTCTTGGGTTTCATACTGTTTGTACAACCCCTAGAGCTATGCAAATCTCCAAATGAAAACAAGGAGATGACAGAAAGTGATGAAGGTATGCTAAGGCAACAATCATATATTTGCACTAAAGCACTTCATTGTTTTAAGAGTAAAGTGCAAATTCTTTGGCCTGGTTTGCAAAGCCATTTACCATGTAGTCTCTGTTTATCTTTTCAATTTTATTTTTCTGTCTTATATGTACTTTATCTATTATGGCAGGGGCACTCTTGCAATGTCATATTCGTTTCATGTATTCTCATGCACTTCTTCTCTTTTCTGAAGTGACCTAGATTCAATATGACCTCTATGAAGCTTTGATTAACCTTTTTCTGTTACCAGCAGGATTGCTGTGTATGGCTTCTTGGGTGGTACATTACATGCCTCTAGGGTTGTCACCACTCACATACGCTGGGACATGAAGGTTGTCCCCTGGATTGTGCAGTGTAAAACCTTCACCGCTGTACATTGTGGCCCTGGCCTGCTTTCCTTAATATTACACTACATTCTAATGGTTCACTGAAATGTCCACTATCCTTCACGTCTATGAGCTTCATGAAGGCTGGCACTGTATCTTAACAGGATAGCTGTATTACTTGCCTCTTCTAGATCTGTATTTTTCTTGTCTGTCTGCTGCTAATAATGGTAAAGTGTTTGTTGAATGAGTGAATGAATAAATAGCCCTAATTTTTGATTGCTGTTATTTCTTTTAAGTTTATTTAACTGTCACAGCACTGTTAAGAGGTAGGTGTTATTTCCTTTATTTTGCAGCTGGGGAAACTGAGGCTCAGAGAAGTTTTGTCAGTTGTTCAGGGTCATACAGGTAATAAGTAACAGAACTGAGTCTCTCTCTCTCTCTTTTTCTCTCAAGTCAGTTTTTCTGTTGTGATGAATGGTGGACATAAAGTTTCAGCTTTGAGAATGAACGATAATGTCTTGCTCAGTTGCTTTAACTACGTAGTGGAAAGACAAATCATGCAATCTACCTCACCGAGTTCCCAGGATTAAGTGAGATTATGTCTGTGACTATGCTCTGAATCACAGGGGTACATAACACTATGCAAATACAAGATAATATTTTTTAATGATAGCTTGGTATTAATAGCTTCCAACTTCATAATTAACTTAGGATGCATGTTTTAAAGAGATGCATGTTTTAATATTTTTATGGATGCACAAATGGAATCTTGAAGTACATTTACAGATCAGGCTGCAGCCCCAAAGGGAAGAAAGGCAGCCTAATTTTATGGCCCATGTACAGGGCCAAGAAGACCAAGCAGTCTTGAAAGACATCTTCCTTTGCTGTTAGTTCTCATTAGCTGAATTCAAATTCCAGTGGTGATAATACATAATTCTTCAGCTGCATATAGATTCTGCCTCTATAAAAAGAAAAAAAAATCTGTAAGTGTAATCATCTCTCCCTTGTCAGCTAATGTAACACAGTAGTAACTATGAAACAGTTTTCTTTCGGTTCTTTTGTGCGATTTGTTCCCCCTGGCATGGATGGGGATATGAGCAGCATTTTGTTTCAATAGAGCTTTTCTGTAGCTTTTAACCAGTTACAAAAGGTGTCTGTCTGTACCTGGACACAATCCGGCCACAGAAATCAAATAGGCTTTTAAGCCTTGAAAGAAAGGAAACTAGAAGGCCAGTGGCAAATATTTCATCATTTTATGGGGGCAAATATTATATATCTGGGAAAAAGATTTTTTTTAAAGTATATAATTTAGGAGTGTCTAAAGGTGTTTTGTTAGGTCAGTTGTGTATCAGGAATTTAAAAGGAAGGGCCTATAGATCTTTAAATGCCCCCGCCACCCCCCCCCCCAAGGTGAGCCTAATCTATTGTAAATTATACTTCCCACTCTCTGTTCTGGGAGAAAGGCTTTCTGTCTCGCTTTCAGTATTTAAAATCTGAAATAATACAGACCTGACTACCCAGGGGTCTGCCTCTTGGCCTGGTGCTTTGTCACCACAATTGAGAAGGGCAGGTTGGAAGCAGCAGCATGCCCCCCAGTGTAATTCATGAGAGCAAGAGACAGTGTTGTCTGCGATTTTTCCAGAGGCTGGCTGTAACTATACTCCCCTTGAGTTTCTGCCAAGACACATCACTAAATAAGAAGGAGGTAAAATAAGGATAAGATTTAACTGCTTCTTTCCAGGGAAGCTTGGAGACAGTCTCACTTCCTTTTTTAAAGTTGGAGGCAATTTTATTTGTTTAGGCAAATCCTATGGGAAATGAATAAGTAAAGTACCAACTGACATGCTTCAGTAGGCTGAAAATAGATCCCAGGACAGGATTTCTTTTTTATTTATCAGCCATATGTATTTATTCCAGGTTTCCTTCTCACAGACTCCCCGACTGGAAGAATCAGAGATAGTAATAGCTAACAAGCACAGATTTTTTTTTAGTTTGTTTATTTTGGAGGTTACCTCCCAACCTTTTTACTTTGAAAAAATTTTAAACCTACGGAATAGTTGAAAGACTAATACAAACATTTTGCACGTTGGCTTTCTCTCTCACTCTCTTTTTGCTTAGAGTATGAAAGTAAGTTTCATGCAGAATCCTGATAGCTCATCTCTAAATACTTCAACGTGTGTCTTCAAAGAACAAAGACACCCTATCATGATCATAACCAAGGAACTTAACACTGATACAATATGTTGTAACATACAGTCCACATGCAAATTTCCCCCAGTTGTCCCAATAATGTCCTTTGTAGTTATTCTTCTGTTGAATTCAAGATCCAAAGAAGGAGCACACATTCTATTCAGTTATCCCATCTCTTTGGTCTCTGTATGTTCAGGGCAGCCTCACCCCCAACCCCGCCACCTAATCTGTCAATTGCAACATTAATATTTTTGAAGATTCCAGGGCAAATGCCCTATAGAAATACCTATTTCAGAATTGTCTGGTAAGTTCTGACCAAGTGTGTTGTCAGACTACTGTGTTCAAAACCTACTTCTCCTCTGTGGTTATATCATCAAGTTGCTATGTGGTTAGGTTCATTCTTTTGTCTGTATTCAATTTTAGGTTTTGCCTTGGGTTTACCTTTTTTTTTTAAAATTTTAAATATTTTATTTTTTTATAAACATATAATGTATTTTTATCCCCAGGGGTACATGTCTGTGAATCGCCAGGTTTACACACTTCACAGCACTAACCATAGCACATACCCTCCCCAATTGGGGTTTACCTTTTTAAATTTAAGTTTAATTTTTAGATATGTAAAACATTTACATGGCTCAAAAGGCAAAAATTAAAAATAAAATTAAGCATTAAAAATACCCACGAAGGGAAAAAAAAAATACCCACCAAGAGACGTCTTCTTATTTCTGTCTTTCTCCCAATTCCCATCCACCTCTTATGAGTAACTATTTTCATTAGTTTCTGGTTTATCCTTGCTATATTTCATTTTGCAAAAATAAATAAGTTACATATATATGCATATGTATATTTATATGTATATCTATGTGTTTATATATGTGTGTATAGATATATATTTCTGATTTTTATTTTTTGATTTATATTTTGATTTATATTTATTAATTTTGATTTATATTTATTTTTTTAAGATTTTATTTATTTATTTGACAGAGATCACAGGTAGACAGAGAGGCCAGCAGAGAGAGGAAGGGAAGCAGGCTCCCCGCCCAGCATAAGAGCCCAATGTGGAGCTTGATCCCAGGACCCTGGGATCATGACCTGAGCCGAAGGCAGAGGTTTTAACCCACTGAGTCACCCAGGCGCCCCTCTGATTTTATTTCTTATGATAAAGGTTATATAGATACATTACAATATTATTTTGCATTTACTTTTTTCATTTACTATATTATAAAAATCCCTCATAGCAATTCATAGAAGTACTTCTAATTCTTTTCATAACTGCACAATACTTCATTGTGTCAATGAGTCTTCTATGATTACCCATTTTGATTTTTTCCCAGTGTTTTGCTATTACAAATAAAACCTTGACAAGTAACCTGTACATGCGTTGTATTATACTTATGGAGGTGCCCTTATAGGTGTGATGCTGGGCCAAAAGGTAAATGCTTTTGTAGTTTTGTTATATACTGCAAATTTCTCTCCATAGGGTTGCATTATTCTGCACCTTCCCAAAGAATGTATGAGCATTTTGTGCCAAAGAATGTTTGGCACAAATAGAAATGCCTTACATTATCTTACTGAATTTTCATTAGAATCTTCTCAGGAAGATAGTCTCATTGTCCGCATTTTATATGGAGGAGCGTAAGGCTCAGAGAGCTTGACAAACATCCCCAGGTTCACATGGCTAGAAAATGGTACAGCCAGGATTTGAACCCAAGCTCATGCAACCAACAAACACTTCACTGTGCCATGTGTCCCCTGAATTTAACTATATGAATCATAATTTTGTATCATGACAAGATTAATGGAAAATATTTTGTTTCAGGAATGGTTTTCTTGAAAATATCAAGGGATACTGAGGAATCAAGAGAATTTTTAATCTCAAGGAATGTTAGATAAGGAAAAGAATAATTTTCATGTTTCTTAAGGAGGTCGGTGTTCAATCAAAGTTTCTAGGTATGAGCCAAAGATTCTGACCTAGTGAGTTTAGCTATGACAGCAAGAGTCTCTTAATGATAAGAATTTTCAGGAGGACCTCTCTGTGGAGACAAGGCATGAGGATATAGAATGCCATGTCTAGTTCTGAGACAGACGGTGCTGGTAAGAGGAAGACAGGGATCAGGGCCAAACATGATCAGCTCAGGATTTTAGACAGGTTCCAGTCCCAGTAGAGAGTTGAGGGAACAGGCCAGAAACCTGGAGAGAATCTAGGGACAAGACTTAGATGATCAAGATGAAGAAGAAAGCCTCCCAAGGTGGGGAGAATGAGGCTATCCAGGGACTGATCCTAAGGCAGACAGCTACAAGTAATAAATGATGTCAGATACAGATCAGGTTCTGATCCAGCACAATGGCACAGGATGTTTAGAGAAGACCTCTCCAAGGATGTGTCCTTTGAAGTCAAACACGAATGATGAGAAACAGCTAGCCATCTAAAGATTTGGGGGAAACAACTTTCCCAAAGAGGGAACGGCAAATGCAAGGGTTCTCAGGGGAAAAATTAGCCTTGCAAGTCATGTAACATATAGACTGGTATAACTATAAGATGTTAAATAAAGCAGAGATAGTTTATGAGGGCGGGTGCATGGACAGATCAGGCAGGGCCTTGTCAGTCAGAGTAAAAGAGTTTGGATTTATTCTAGGTGCATCTAGGCAGGTTTAGGGGAGGCAAGTTCCAACGGACTCCTGGAATGAGTTGCGTTTTAGTCATTAGAGAATATATTTAAATTCAATTCTTTTTTTTTTTTTTTAATTTATTTATTTGTCAGAGAGGGAGAGAGAGTGAGCAAGCACAGGCAGACAGAGTGGCAGGCAGAGGCAGAGGGAGAAGCAGGCTCCCTGCCGAGCAAGGAGCCCGATGTGGGACTCGATCCCAGGACGCTGGGATCATGACCTGAGCCGAAGGCAGCTGCTTAACCAACTGAGCCACCCAGGCGTCCCTAAATTCAATTCTATGAGGTATGATGAGTTCCAAGGAGATAGAAATAGAAATATGGCTATTGATTGCCATATATTTATTTATTTATTTTTAAGGCAGAGTTATTTTTTGTAACGCAGCCTATGAAATGAAGCTGAACATGAAGTTTAGCCAGCAGCATGGGTTAAAGGACATTTACACAAACATAAATACATTGCTATTTACATTCGCCACCTCCAGATGATTCATCAAGAGATGCTCTTCATATTCAAGAATGAATAACTATTTGTTTCAGGGAAATATGCATAGTAAACACATTTCATTTCATGGAAAGAAGAATTTTAAATTATCTTATAATGTGCCACATGTGAAGCTCAGAATGTATGCCACTGGTGATTGAAACAGACAGTAGCACATCCCCGTCTTGTTCATCAAATCTTCATATTTTTGGGAAATCAGGTAATAGAAACTGTCTTTTGATTATATCTCTCATTTGGCACTCAGCATTTTTTATAGATTCCTGAAATCAGGGAAGTTTTTAACATTAAGAAATCAAGCTAAGTTAAAGACATAAATCCTTCAGAAATAAAGAGTGAAAAAAGTTAATGAAAGAATGACAGTAAATATATTTAAAAAGGCATGAGAGGTATACCAAAAATAAGAATAATTTAGTATCAAGTCAACTTATAAGAAAAATAACCCAAACATATTATTTAACTTTAAAGCAAAATCATGATTGGCCAAGTAAAAATGTAGTAGGAACACTAAAAATATATAAATATGCTTTGCATATCCTAATTTTCTTTCTTTCTTAGTCTGAGCTATAAGATATATCAAAGCTCCAACTATTTTTATTTTTATTTCTTTTAAAGATTTATTTATTTATTTGAGAGAGAAAGAGCATGAGTCAGGGGTGGAGCAGAGGGAGAGGGACAAGCAGACTCTCTACTAAATGTAGAGCCAGATGCAAGGCTCAATGCCAGGACCCCAAGATCATGACTTGAGCACAAATCAAGTTGGTTGCTTAACCAGCTGTGCCACCCAGGAGCCCCCAAGTATTTTTAAATATCTAGGTGTTTGATTTCATGTAAACCAACATGCAGATATTTGACTGAATTTTGTACTTTCAGCTAACTATTGAAAATCCTATAGAGGGGTACCTGGATGCTCAATCGGTTGAGTGTCTGCCTTTGGTTCAGGTCATGATCTCAGGGTCCTGGAATTGAGTCCCGCATCAGGATTCTTGCTCAGCCGGGAGACTGCTCCTCCTTCTGCCTGTCACTCCCCCTGCCTGTGCTCTCTCCTTCCCTCTCTTTCTCTCTGACAAACAAAAAAAACTTCAATAAAATAAGATAAAAACATATGGTAATAGCCTGAGCCACCTTTTTAAATCTATAAATTAGGCACAGATAATTTTCCACATAGGTAACATATAATGTAATGAAACCTGAAGAGTGATCATGCAATCAGCTGAAAATGTTAACTGGTTGATTACGGAAGAAAGCTACCATAGATTTATTTAATAAGAAATTTTTAAAAAGTCTTTCTGTGGAAATGAATCTGTGTGGTTGCTGGAGGTACCCACTGAGACAAGAAAAATATTCAAGTTATTTTCAAATTTTTTAAATACAGGTAAAGGATTACAACTTACTGTATATAGATGGCCTTCTCTCTAGAAGTACAATAACCCTCATGGTCAGAATGACTATTTCCTGGCCCTCAAATCCTCCTGAGAATATCTGATGGCTCCTGACAGTATGTAACTGGGGTGAGGATCACTTCAAGCTCTTCCATGACACTTGCTCCATTTTTGGAGAGAGTCCCTTTTGGCCTCCTATGTCTGTGGAGACTCTGGCTCCCTGCCTTCTCTCTTTCCAGTATACCACTTTCCAGAGTGTTTGCTGTGAGACTGGCTGAACCATGGGCCAGCTGTCCAAGCATCCCATCCCCCTAATAGGTCTATTCCTATAGGCTTTTACCAGTTCTTTTTAAAAATAATGATCAGATCTACAAAACAGAAAAGTGAGTTCAAGACTATAAAATGTGGTCAGTCTAATTGGCTGAAGTCTAATGAAACCCAGGGTCTGAGTTAGAAGTTTAGATCTGGTGTCTGGTGGGCAATAGGGAGTCACTATATATTCCTGAGGAAGGAAGTGCTTCCTCCTGTGGACTGACTTGGAGATGGAAGATATGGAAGAGAGGGAGAAGAAGGGATAACATGATATGTATTGTTCTGTCACTTATCTTTACTACCTTTGGTTTCAACAATATTCTCACCTAAGTTATAAGGCTGGGTACAAGGTTTTTCAGGTGATTCTGCAGAGAGGTAAGAAGCAAGGGGAAATGGTTAGTGGCATCCAGGTATAAGAGACTAATAACTAGGAAGCTTGGCACAGGTACTAGCCTGTGTACTGGGTATCATAACTAGAGCAGAGTGATCAGAGGACTCTTGCATGGGCATTCTTTGACAGAACATGATTGAGACAAATGATGAGCTCAAGGCCTCTTCCAGAGCAAAGACATATACATCTTGAAATTTGGAGAAGCTAATGGTGAATAATCATAATACTGTTAAGAACACCATTTCATAAGCACCTTTTTTAAAAAAAAGATTTTATTTATTTATTTGACAGACAGAGATCACAAGTAAGCAGAGAGGCAGGCAGAGAGAGAGGAGGAAGCAGGCACCTTGCTGAGCAGAGAGCCCGATGCAGGGCTCGATCCCAGGACCCTGAGATCATGACCTGAGCCAAAGGCAGAGGCTTTAACCCACTGAGCCACCCAGGTGCCCCTCATAAGCACCTTTTATGTGCTAGGGAAAGTTATGAATATTATCTCACTTACTTTTCATATCCATGGAATGAGGGTAGATATTATCTCCACTTTGCAGATGAGGAAAGATGAATCAGAAGAGACATCGAATATGATTGGTAGATCATGATTCAAACCAAAGTCTTTCTGATTCTAAAGCATAGATAGTAAACTACTATTTTGGTTTTGATTCATGATTTTTAGCTCTATCAAATCTCTTAAATATAGCTATTGGGTATTGCTTTAGTAAATTTTTTGCTCTCAGCATGGGAGAGTATGTCCAGAAGAACATGGGGAGAATCAAAATTTTTCTTGAAAATGGAAAAGCTCACTCAAAAAACAGGAGCTATTGCATATGGGGACTTTGTGGCAACCCTGTGAATGCTCTACAAATTATTCAAAACAAAACAAAAAAAGCAATGCTTTCTCTCTCCTATGTATGCTTTTTCTTCTGGGTTATTTTGTCCTTAAACAGCATGTTGTAAGTCTTCCTCAAAAGTTTGATGATATTTGGTTGATCATTCATACTTTGGTGTGAGTCACTGAAAATCTAATGAAACCTGTGTTTTGTTGATAGAGCTTGTTGACTGGGGTCTTTTGGTGATTTACTGACTTTTGGGGGGTAGTCTCTAAGTATCAGTAGCTGTAGGTATTTTCTCTGAGCATTAAAGTAGAAAAGCAATTAAATTTACAGAAAAATTTTAATAGTGCAAATATACATTTTTCTCCCCTTGCACCATTTGAGAGTAAGTGACTGCCATATTTTTTTGTGTATTTCCTATATACCATTTAACCAAATTGTATCCATCAGAATCAGGATATTAACATTGCCACCATCTGATCCCTAAAAACCCATTATGTCCATTGAAGGAAAAGTCCTGGTAGAATTATGTGTTGTCTTTTGCTGTTATCTTTTTGTCCCCTTTAGTCTAGAAAATTTCATCAGTTCTTGCTCAACTTTTATGTTTTTTTTAAATATTTTTGAATGTCAGTTATTTTATGAAATGTCTTTCAGTTCTATGTTTGTAAATATTTCTTCATGATTTTTTTCCAGTTATCATCTTCAGCAGGAATATCACAGTGGTGGTTTCTTACTGCGTATTCTTGTGGTTGTGCACAGTTTTCATTTGTTCTATTATTAAAGATACTGAGTTTGATCCTTGAATAAGGCAGTGTCTGCCAAGGTTCTCCACAGTAATGTTATTCTTTTTCTCTTTGTAATTAAGTGTTTTATGTGGGAGGTACTTCAAGATTTGTAAATATCCTGTTTTTCATCAAATTTAATTAATTAATATTGGTATGAACTTACAGATTTATATTTTGTTCAATGTTTATAATTTGTTACTATATTAATTTTTTTGATGCTTAAATAATCTCAGATTTGACCAGTAGAAGCCCCTTTATGATGACCTCTGTTTCCTTTTTTGAACCTCAACTGTTCTTATGCTACTTAACGTTCTAACTTCCCATGTGCTGTTTCTGTGACTTCCCTCCTTCTTCATGCAAAACTACCTGCCCAGGCTGGCCCCAGATACTAATTTGAGGTGAAATTTTCAAGACAGGAATAGAAGAAGATCTAAGACCCATATTCTAGATGAAACTTTCAGAGGAATGGAGAAACTTCTGGAATTTGGAATGGGAAGGCAGAACCACACTGTTGAGCTCCACTATGGTTTCAACTCTAAGAATACATACACACAGACAAAGGTACACATTTACATGGTATACAGTCTCTAAATCAAGTCAATTATATTAACAGGTCCTCAGGCAAAAAGGAACAATTTGTTTCCATATTCATTGAGTAAAACATGGCTGTAATGGATTTATCTAAAGGTGTCTTGACTTGGAGTCCCCAGAAGCTGCCTATGAGACAGGACTCAAGTCTACATAATATATTTGGGGGGGGTCATCCAAGGAAATACTGGGAGAGTGGAGATGTAAATCAGGAAAGGGAAAGAAGACAATAAAAGATTTGTTCTGTGCTGCTTATCTGAGGATATCCAGCTCAGCTCCTCAAGGGAACTCTGGAAGACAGTGAGAACACATCTAATTTATCCTGATTGATGGCCAAAGAAGCAGTGATATTTACCTTTCAACTCCTTATTTGTCATTGGCTAAGCATTCTGAGAGACATTAACTCTCCAGACTTCTGGTTGACCCCCACCATAGGCTTGAGGGTGCTCCCACTGCCAGATAAAAAGTCCTTACAGAAAGTTACAGGTGTCTGCATGCAGTAAGTGATGCACAGAAAAGATACCAACAGGGCCGTGACAGTTTGTTGAAGATGTTGTGTCTTTTCAAAGCTCTGCACCTGAGAGGGTACATACTACTTTAGGGAAATTTTCAAGATCATGTTAGATTATGCTATAATTTGTGTTATACCCAGATGAAACTCCAGTGAACCAGAAAGAACTAATAATATATAATATGAGTAGTAATAGCTTATAATATCTCATATTTTGAGAGCTTACTGCAGTGTTTTCATGTTTTATACAGATTAGTTAATGATCAAAACAATACCTTAAAAGCCAACATTGTTAAGTACTTACATTTAATGTATAAGGAAAGGAAGACTTTGAGGGGATTAGCAACTCACTCAAGGTGACACTACTGGTAAAGGGTGCTGTTGGGTTATACATCGAGGCCGGGTAGCTCCAGAGCTCACAGTCATAGTCATTTTCTTGGTTTACTAAAGCAAAGCCGTCAGAGTTTCCTCAAAAACAATAGAAAGAAGACCTCTAAGGAGGAACCTCTGAAATGCTCTCACAATCAATCATCTAGTGGAGAAACATCGATCCAGTGATGAAGAGAGCTAGGATTTAGACAGGAGGCCTCTAAATGCAAGTAATCAGCCTTAGGTTCTAATTGGAGCCCTGGTGTAAAATTTTACCCTGAAGAAACCTATTGAGTTCAAAGCATCAGTCCCTTCTGTGGAACTTACTTCCAGCTTCTGGGAACTGCTAATGAGAGCATCCCAACAAATGCAATGGGGAACTCGAGGCCGACGAAATGCTGTTTGCAGTTCCAGCACTCTGAATTGAAAGCTGATAAGTGCAAGCCATACTTTTGGGATCATACACTCATTTTTCAGTTAAAAAAAAATTTTTTTTAAAGTCTTTTGATCCAGATTCTGACAGGCTAGAAATTCTTAAGGCAAGTAAGATTCCTATTTGCAACATAGAAAAATAATTCTTGTCTCCAAAAAATCTAAAAAAGAATGGAAGATGAGTATCGATTGAAAAGTCAATCTAAGTTTCATTCTGAATGGAAGTGATTGAAATCCATGTTAAGATGCTATAGGATAACACACATGTTGCATTTTAAATGTCTCTAGGAAATTAGCCAACTGTCCTTGGAATATAGGTGCAGTACGATGTGAGTAATTTTTGGTTGAAACTAGGTCACTTTCTGTTTTAACTAGGAAACTTTTGTTTCAGCTTGGTAAATGCTTCTACTAAAGAAGGGAAAGTAGATAAAAATTACCAGAGAGTCATGAGGAAAAAGAAAACTATGGGAAGGATGATGCTCACATGACATCAAAAAACTATTTGTAGCCTCCATACCACTGTCTACCAGACTTTTCACACTATAAAGCTACCAAATAATTACCTAATTTTGCAGGTCCTCAACTGGCCTAGTACGTAAGTCATTTAACTCTGATCACTGTGAGGACCTAAATGGAGTAGAAAGACATTTTTTGGTTATACTCAATCCCATGGAAAAAAAAAATGTGTACAAACAAAAAAACAATGTCTGTGCCTTTTATCCTTGAGGAAGATGGATACATTTTGGAAGTGCAGATCTTGGCCGTACTGAGACATATACTCCAGTGATCTAAGTGAGTAAGTGCTAAAAATTTCCCAGTTCATTTCTATAGATTTTGAGCAATTGTCTTGGCTTCTTTCTTAACCCCGCAGAAGGAAACTTTCAAATAGTAACCACTAAAATCCCAATAAAGTAAAGAGATAATAAAAAAAAATGAAAATGTTTCCATCTGGAATCTCTTCAGATTTCAGGGTGAATAAATTGGCAGACACCTGGTAGAGCCCTGGGGCCAAAAACTGAGCTTATTTTGTTTCTGTTTTCATTTCTCCTTTTTTTTTGCCTTGTCAGTGGAATAACATCTCTGCTGATTTTCTGGAGACTCAAGTCTTCCCAATGGCCATTTGTCACTCCCTCAGCTTCCATGGCTGCTGGCCATGGGTACTAAAAAAAACACCAAGGTGAAGGGAAAAAAAAAACGGGGAATAATGTAAATCTGAACGTTCTCTTCCAGAATTTCAACTAAATTTGGAAACCGAAGCCAAGTGGCAAAGTAAAGGTTTTCTTTCCATGGATCCTCTAATTGCCCCAAAAAGACAGCCCTTGGGAGCATTGTGGATTTTAAGCATTCAAGGTGTGTTGACTGTGGACTGGTAGTCATAAGGCAGATGGCAGGGAATCTGCTGGAAGGCTGAATTTTCTCTGGTGCCAAATAGGGCTGACTGCACACTAGTTAAGTGGGGTGGCTGTCAAGGAAAGAGAGGCTTTGCTTTCCCTCCCCTACAGGGACAGTTGAACCACACACTTCCCTCCTTCTCTGGTTCCCAGTTGCCCTGGGCATTTTCTCTGTTACAGCATTTCACTCCTGAAATGAATGGCACTTAGCAGGGAAGGTGTCTTTGGTAAGTATTTTACAACAGCGCAGGAGTTAACAGTTTCTTTTTTCATTAAAAGTGAGTTTTTGGTGGCTTTGTGACTGGCAGCCTGGAAACTTCTTACTTCCCTTTGATGCAGTGATCTCATAAAGAGTCTCCTTTTCCCAGACATCTGCCAAAGGCAAGGTTATGCTCCTTTCCTCCCTTCCTTCTGCCTTTGTTCCCTGCTTCCCTTCCCTCCCAAGAGTCGTAAGAGAGATTTTTGTAAAATTCCTGTGAATATGCACCAGTGATAGATGCCAGGTAATGTCACAAACAACACACCAAATGATTAGTTTACTAAGGGATGTGCGTGTTGGGGGTGAGGGGGGTTTCCAAAAAAGCTTGGGGGACATGGGAGGTAGTTATAGCTCATTCAAAAAGATAGCATAAAGAAGAGGAGAAGAGAAAAGTAGTATTTAGTTATCTTTACAACATCAGTGGACATACCAGTGGTAACTTCTTAAAATGTAGATTTGCTGCTGTTAATATTCTACTTACAGCCAATTAAATATTGACAAGGTAATTCTATTGCAAGGCGGATAACGTAGTGTTCCAAAGTCAGAATGTGTCCTCCTTAAGGACGGGCATTATATCACACTTATTACTGCTGCCCAGAGCTTACCACAGGGCTTGGCACAAAGAAAGCACTGGATAAAGATTTGTTAACTTGAACTGAAAAAAAAGTTAGTAGATCACTACATCATGAACTCTGCAAAAGTATTTATGAGAATTAGGATAGCGATTATGTGTAAGTGGAAGCTGATTTATCTGTTATGCCTTTGACCCTCACTTCATTAGCACAATCAGTCTTCTGCAGGATGATACACCTGAGACATTACAAGGGCTTAAAGTATCATCTGAAACATCCAAGAAAAATCTGATTATATTCTGTATAATTTTAATACTTTTAGTCTTCGGGGTATTTTACTCGACTTTAATTCTTTGAGAATTAGTAATCCATTAATGATATATAGGATAAATTGCTCTAATCGGAGGCTGTGATTAACCAGAATGTTGAATGTGTAGCAATTAAAAAAATGTTTTTAGGTGGACCGAGCTGGGTTGGAAGGCGGATTTGGCTGTTGCTAGCTTTGTGATCTTGGGCAGGCCCTTGAGCCCCTCTACACTTTGCATTCCTCATCTCAGAAAATGGGAAGAACGACACTTTCTCCCTCCAGGGCTGTTGGAAGATTAAAGGAGATAATGTGTGTGCTCAGCATGGTGACGGGTACTTGGCAATCCCTCACTAAATAGTTGGACTAGGAATAAGTAGCCACCCTGATGTCCCTCCTGTGTTCCCCACTTCTGCTGTATGATTATTATACCAATCATGTACCAGGAAAGAGGAAACCCTGGGTGTATGCCATTGGGCACCCTATATTCCTGCTCTAGGGCTTGTAGCTTTATACTAAAAAGAGAAGTGTTAGGTACTGAAAAAGCTCCCCCTGTGTTTGGCAGCATGTTATTAGTATCACAAGTGGAATTAGTCTGGATGTATATTTTCCAAATATAATTTGTTATTTTCTAAGGTGGATCTAGACACATACCTGTATTTTTTCTTCCAATCCCACAAGCAATTTCAGATCCATTCACGGAAATGCCATCTGTTCTTTGTAATCAGAAATGAAAAGAAACTGAGTTTTCAGCATCACTATGAGATTTGCATTTGAATAATAGGTGTCAGATATGTTGGTACCCATTTCTTTTAAGTGGGAGGTTAAATGCTTGTGACTTCATTAGTGTTGGGAAGCAAGATGTTAATATTGCAATTATCTTTTTCCTTAATGAGATGATATTGAGAAGCAGGTTTAGAAAAATTTACTGAATAAGATGCTGAGTAGGAAGGGAAGATGGGTTGGCTGGCTTTCCTTTCTTTCTCTTGGTGGAGCCCAGGTTAGAGAGATGGAGATGAATCTGTGTGTTGTTGCTTAGAAACTTGAGCTACCTTTCGTGGATCCCCAGATCCCTTTCTGTGAGTTGGATAAGGACTGAAAGTCTGAGGAGAATTTGCCTTCTGACAACAGTGCCATTTTGTGGGGATAAAACCCTCAGAAAGTCACTGTAGACATTCTGGAGACATCAGATTCTCCCCCGTCCCTCTACCCATCTCCACCTGCAGTTTCAGGAGTCCCTAAGACCACCCTCACTTCTGACACCGAATGCAAGTTCTGAGTTCCCAAGATCATCCTCAAGTTCAATAATTCACTAGATGGACTCCCAGAACTCAGGAAAGCTGTTATACTTAGGGTCTGTTTCAGTGAAAAGATGCAAATAAAATTAATGGAGGAAAGACAAGGCATGGCACTTTGGTTTTCTCCCAGTGGAGTTATGGAGGACAGCACCTGTTTCTCTCAACAACACATGAAGTATTGCCAACCATGAAAGCTTACTTGATCCTGAGTGGCCAAAATTTTATTGGGGCTTGGTCAGAAAGACATGGTTGACCATCCGTGCAGCTAACCTTATAAGACTCTCCACCATAAATGACTTTGTTAGTTAGCATAGCCTACCTAGTGTGGCTCAAATCCCCCTGATGGACAAAGACATTCTTATCAGAGACATCCCAAGGGTTCAGAGATTACTTCCTGAGAGCTGATGGCAAACACCAAACCTCAATCTGGGCAAAGTTAATCCTGTACTGCACACAGCCCTGTCCTCTTCCAAAACAGAAACATACTTTAAGATCCTGCTATAAAACTCAAGTGAGGTGGCTAAACCGAGCAAGTCAAGAAATATCACATCCAGGCTAGGTTCAACACATTTCCCGTCATTGATCTCCTCAAAGAAATTGCAGTTGTCAATGACACTTTCTATGTAGGTGGGATCCAACCAAAATTGAGGAAAAGGACAAATTTTTGTAATTCCACTGCCCATTTTACTCAGACATTACCTTACCGCACCATAAAACACAGTCTGAGAATCCATGCAATTTGATTTAAGAGTTATCTATAAATATTATTTTCCTGATCCTTGAGTCAAGTTGAGCACTGGAAAGCAACAGCTTCATATTTGAGAGAATGTGCCTATCACTGCAATGTCTACTAAAGGAGAGAATTCTAAGTATGCAGGCTTACTCATACCCAATACTGCAGAAGGCTCTCTTGGGAATAATCAAGAAAACAGAATAGCTTCCTTCCTGTAGGTCACCTATTTATTCATCCATATGAAAAAGGTGTGGGAGAGGGAGCCTTAATCAAACTTTGCATTTTCTTACTGCATTTCAAACAAATCTAGTGTTAGGATACTTGGAGCTATTATCAAAGCTCATGTTCCTCCATATCTCACCTCCCTCTTGGGTCCAACTTTATACTCAACTTAGGAATCATAAATCCAAATACCCATGGAACTAGATGAGCATATCAGCATGTGAAATGTAACAAGAATGTGACAATAGTTATTATTGGAGAGTGTGGCAAAGTAGATATTGGCAGACTGTGTGAGAATTTATATACAAATTTTAAAATATTTTTCAGGAAAATCAGACACATCTTTTGGTGGACATAGCCCACAAAGTACTGGTTTGGGACTCCCATAACAGAAGGATAGAAGAGCAAATATCCAAATATTAGTAGGATAAAAGAACTCATCCTTTGCCTCAACATTTCAAATATTTTCAGATTATGCAATCTGGCTTAATGTTGACTATAAAGATTCAGTTTTCCAATTTTCCTAAGAAATGTAAAAGAAAAGAAAGTTAAACAAAGAAATGTACTCAGTATTGAATGGGAACATCAAACAAAAAGAATTACCTTTGCTATCCTATTCATCTTTTATTCTTAATGGTATGGATTTGACCCAGAAAGGGAGAGCCAATGAAGACTTTTGATTTAAAAGCACCTAAGCTGCTCTGTGATGGGAATAATAGAAATACACATTTTAAAGTAATGGAAGTGAGTAATAATATCTAATCTTTAAATTAAATTCTGGGCAGTGAAAGAAGAGTGGTAGGGAGACTTACACAGTAACATTTTTGACATTGCTAGTCTAACGTCACATGAAGTATACAATCTGTAAAATATATTTATGGAGAATAAATCTAGAATTATCTCCTGGAAATTGAAGTGAAGTCCAGCTTTTTTACATTTCCAGCACATAGGAGGCATCCATTAAATCTTTACTGAATGAATTTTTTTAAAAAGGCTCTCTGCTCAGTGGGGAGTCTGCTTCCTCCTCTCTCTCTGCCTCTCTGCCTACCTGTGATCTCTCTCTCTCAAATAAATAATAATAAATAAAATCTTTAAAAAAATGCTTGTTTGCATCCTTCTCAGGGCCCTACTGAGTTTTCTAATCATGCATAACCCATGTCAAATGAAAGATAAAGTGTGCACAGTGAACAATGGCCATTGTGTTTTCACCTTACCCAAAATAAGAACCATAAAGGCCAGTGTTTGAGGGGAAATTATTCTCTTGATAAAACTCCAAGTGTTTGAACTTTTATAAGGCAGGCCTTCCTAGTGAGATTTTAGATCCAAAGAGTTTCAGTAAAGAGTCCATGTAAGCACTCACAAGTTTGGATGCTTATCTAAACTGAAATTAATCTATGAACCTTTTGAGGTTTTCTGCATTCTAAAGAAAGCTGAGAAAGCCAGAGAGGGCAGAGAAATCACAGAGAAAAACCAAGGAGAGTGGTCATAGGAAACGCTGCAGAGGCCAGAAAGATCACAGGGGTGAGGGGAGGGAAGGAGGGCATGGAAAGGGGTTCCAGAAATGGAAGAGGAGGAAAACGGAGGAGCAGAGGTAGCTTGGAGGGAGCCAAGGAGGCCAGAGCAATCACAGCAGAGATGCTGAGGGCAGAGGGAGCACTAAGAAAACAGAGCTAAGTGGAGAGATTACAGAGGTGCAATCAGTACAGAGGAGGAGGGCAAGAAACGTGCCCTCAAGAAGGGCTCCCTTCAAACTCCCGACTGCTTAAAGGGAAGAACTGCAAGACCTTTCATTTGGATTGTGATCCTTTGAAATCTGGAAAACATTTTCCTCTCTCTTCCCTTTCTTTCTTTTCTTCTCCCCTCCCCCTGTCCTATCTCCTCTAAAAAATTGGTAAGAGAGGAAAGAAAGGAGGTGATTTGATTTTTCCCCCTAGTTGTTTTGCAGTTTGATTACCAATATGTCATGCAAGATTTAAGATGCAATGCAATGCGAGGCTTAAAAGATGAAACTGACTTGAAACAGAATATAAGCGATCTTTCTTCCTTTGGAAAATTGCCCATCCTTCTTCCCTCTGAAAATTCAAGGTGAAGAAGCTACTGTGTTTGAGATGAAGCAAAAAAGCATATTTTAAAAAAATAAACAAAATGCTAGTAATACTACAGCAAACTAAGTGTTTGAGTGTTTAAGTATTAAACAATATTATTGTTTACTGGACAGGCCCCCTTCCTTCTACCGTGAGAGAATAGCTTGAGTGAACCACGTCAGTGAGATGCAATGTGTTGTGAGCTATTTAGGCATGCCCTAGTGCCTGGCACCACAGCTTTAGCTGATCTCCTTGGAGTGTACATCTTTTCCCAATTCAATCCCTTCTTTTACAGGTAGAGAAATAGACACCCAGAAAAATTGGCATTCTGTCTTAAGGCCAGTACTGAATATTAAGACTTTAAACTCTATCTGTACTACACACAGTTCTGACAAGATGTGTAACTTTTTACACCTTCTTGGTTTCTGAATCATGATTCATTTGTGGGCTGTGTTGAGGTAGGCTGTCAGAAGTAATTGAAATTAGGAGCAGAGAAGCAGCTATTTTAGTCTGACCCATAAAATAACCCCCTTGGCCTACCTTCTGGGTACTCTTGGTGGGACGTCTGTTCCATTGTAACAGGTTGATAAAAGCCAGCTCTCTTTTCTTCCCCCAGATAGGTCTCACGCAGATACCCTAACCCAGTCCATCCAGGTTTGTTTTGTTCTATTCTGTGATTGTAAATGTGTGATGTTTACTGAGACTCAGGGTGGGAGGACAGGGTCCAGTAAGAGAGTACATGAATAAATCATACCTATCACCAGTATAAAAACATGCAACTAAGATTGGAACAGGGAAAGACAGTTATCTTCATATTCAAAATACCATATGGAATTTTTATCATTATAAAACCTTTCTATTCTCCTCCTTGTTTTATAGCTGAATAAGAAACCAAGATGGCCAAAACCTGAAATCTTGCCATTTGCATCAACGTGGATGGAACTAGAGGGTACTATGCTAAGCGAAATAAGTCAATTAGAGAAGGACAATTATCATATGATCTCTCTGATATAAGGAATTTGAGAGGCAAGGCAGGGGTTTGTGGGGGGAAGGAAGGGAAAATGAAACAAGATGGGACCAGAGAGGGAGACAAAACGTGAGGGAATCTTAGTCTCAGGAAACAAACTGAGGGCTCCTGGAGGTGGGGGTGGCGGGGAAGGATAGGGTGGCTGGGTGATGGACATTGGGGAGGGTATGTGCTATGGTGAGTTTGTGAATTGTGTAAGACTGATGATTCAAGACCTGTACCCCTGAAGCAAATAATACATTATATGTTAATAAATTAAAAAAAAAAAGAAAAAAGAAACCAAGATGACACAGTCCTTACTCTTCCTGATTTCTTAGACTTGCTGGGTTTAAGAACTGATTTCTTAGACTTCGCACATGACCCTGTTAAACTCCATCACTAATTTTCACTTCAGATCTTGGTCCCAAGTTAACACAATGGAAACTTTTTTTTTAAGATCTTATTTTTTTATTTGAGAGAGAGAGAGAGAGAGCAAGTGGTAGGGAGGAAGAAGGATAAGCAGACTCCATGCTGAGCGGGGAACCCAATGCAGGGCTCAATCCCACAACCCCAAGATCATGTCTGAGCTGAAATCAAGAGTTGGACGCTTAACTGGCTGAGCCACCCAGGTGCCCCAACACAACGGAAACTTTTAAAATTGTTTCTAACTTTCAACAACAACTGGATGACAATAGCTCCTCAAACTAAAGCATTATTGTACTCATCAAAACTAAGCTTTTTCCACCCATTCCAAGATTCTATTAGTAACTTTATTATACTATCTATTCTTTTCTCAATAATAATTTAATAATTTCTTTAGTAATAATCACATGCTAGTCATTTATTGGAGTGAAAGAATTCAAAAAGTTAGAAGGTGGTGACTGTTTTCAAGTCTCTTCTTGGGAAATAAGATGGAGCTATGTGAAACCTTGTTCTTATTTATATTGACGTACATACATCTGTCTCTTCTTCAAACTGGAAGCTCTTTAAGGTTAGAGAGTTTGGTTTCTCCTCCTTGTCTAACTCCTTCTAGCCCATGGTATGGCTTACAGAACACAATCATTGTGATTTGTTGGCTAATAGGCTTCTGCTTAGTCTCTCCAGGATAAACCATCACTTCTGTTCAACTTGGTATGGGCAAGCCAGCTTGACTTTTTTCAGTTACTATCTCATTGTTTTCCTCCTTCTTATATTTTCCAGAACAGATCCTGGTAACTATTTGATTTTCCCATGCCTAGTTCTCTGTCTTTTTTCCTGAGAAAATAACACCTACATTACTTCATGGACTTGCTGGAAGGACCAAATGCAATGCTGTATACATTTGAAAGGTAGGTATAGAAAACGTTACAAGCAGGTGCTATTTTTATAGAGCTGTTTCCTTTGGTGTGAAAGTAGAGAATATAAGCAATGTACTTGTGAAACTGGATACAAATCTATCATTCATAAACTTGGGACATAGAAATGCTAGCAATTCCATACATTTAATAGCTATTAAAAATGAACTTTTATCAAGCCAACCATCAGTAATAGTAATCATGAAAAACAACAGGTAACAGAAAAGCAATTTTGTTTTACTTTTCAGTGGACCAGAGATGTGCAATTAGATGCAAACCCCACTTAAGTGTGCATGATACACGATTGCATTCATACTCCGTTATCCTTGCAGGCTCAGTAAATACTGTCAGGTAAGAGTGCATTCTGCAGCAAGATTGCCTAGGTCAGACTCTGTCTCTTTCACTTAACAGCTGAGACCTCTGCCCCCTGTTCCCTATCTGTGAGAGGGAGGGGATGGAAAAAAGGAGTACCTACCTTTTCAGGTTGTTGGGCTGATGAAATGAGATATCTATACAGTAATAATCATAGAAAATGTTCTGACATATAGCAAGCACAATGTAATTGTTAGCTGGAATTATTCTATTATCTCACAACATCTCAGTGAATCATCAGAAAGGTAACCAGCCATTCTAGGTTTTGTCCTTTAAGACATTTAACATCAGGCCAGGGGAATATGTCGATGGTAAAGTGGTGCTGCACGCTCACTTCCAGCCCTGGCTGAGTTTTCCCAGTGAAGGGGTCAGATTCTGGTCTCTTTCTTTTTTTTTTTTTTTTTTTTTAAGATTTTATTTATGTATTTGATGGACAGAGATCACAAGCAGGCAGAGAGGCAGGCAGAGAGAGAGGAAGGGAAGCAGGCTCCCCGCTGAGCAGAGGTCCCCATGCAGGGCTCCATTCCAGGACCCTGGGATCATGACCTGAGCCAAAGGCAGAGGCTTTAACCCACTGAGCCACCCAGGTGCCCCCAGATTTTGGTGTCTGATGAATGAGGATGAGGATGGTAAGGAGCAGAACACAGTGACTGTTGTGTGAATGTTGAGTGAACATTGTACAAGATGAAACCAAACTAGATAAGCTGCCACTGCTAAATGGCCAAGAGCATAGGCATTGGAGTTACCCCTGGGTCCTGATCGCAGCTCTGCCCTTTGACCACCTGCATGGATGACACGTTCCAAACTGGACGGCCGGGTTTTTGTAAGCACAGCACTGAACACGGAGCATGGCTGCTAAGGCATCTGCGCGGAGGTTAGTTTCTGTTCAGCTTGGCCAACTACACATGGTTCTGTTTTGTTTCAACTCTCTGGCTTTGCTTTAATGACTTGAGAGAAACAGCAGATTTCCATTCCTTTTTGCAAATATTTTAGCACTTAAAGATTGTCATTCGCACAGTTGTTACATCGATAACAAAGTGAGCCTGAGCCCTGCTTGAACAGGGTCTGTTTCTGGGGAAATAGCTTGACTGTTTCTGCTTTGCCTCATCTGCCATGTATATTTCAGTTGTTAATTGGAGATGGAAACGTTTCCAAGCTTTCTTCTTCCCTAGGTATTGATCTTTTGGGTGAACATAAAGTCTTAACCCCTTAAGCTTTATCACCATGCTTCCTCTACCTTATCAATTCAAATGGATTTAGCACTATTATCGGTATTTAGATCTTGACTTTCTTTCTACTTCTTTCTCCTTTAAAGCAATCTGTCTAGCTGCAAACCTCTTGTTAGAAGAGATTATATGATTGTTTTTTGGTTTTATAATCTGTTTGAAGAAGAAGTGGCTGCACACTTGAGGATTTAAAATGATGTCTCAACAGGAAACAGCTTTTCTGTTGAAAACCCGATTTCTCACAGAGCTGCCTTTTCTTCCTTTATAACAAAATTTTCAGATTTGATCACACTGCTACCAGGACATTTCATTTTATTTAAATGCGACAACACAAGCATCACTAATCTGGTTTCCCCAAATTCATTTGCTCCCTGTCAACAGTGGTTTTATCAGGCATCAAAATCTAATTGAAATGGCAGTGCCACAGGTAGTCCTCCAATAATTATAAAATAAACAGACTGAAAATTCAGATGCATTTGAACAAAAGCCATCAAAGTACCATAAACAGGAGAAAAGGTAATTAAAGAGCGTTCTCTCTTCAGCTTTCAACATTACATGTTTATTTAAATGCAGCTCTAGCAGGAGACCTGAGGTGGACTGATTGGCCAAATTTGTTGGCTGACGCTATTCTGAAATGTGTCCCATTAACAATGTGGTGAAGAAATTTAAAAAGCAAGATTAACAGGGCACCTCAATAAGCACGCTTCGCTTCCTCCTCTGAGAACTTCTGTGGTCATGCGCACAGATGACAGTTAATAATAGATGACAAAAGGCACTGCCCTTTATCATTTAAACACCACATCTTCAGAGGCTGGGCCAGAGAGAGCAGTCTGGTCCCTGCCTATAAAAGTGTGACGTCAAAGGGCTGCTCAGTGTTGCCTGCGCAAACCGTCACTTGAATTTTTCACCTGCTGGAGAAAAGGAAGCTGCCTATCAGAGGCTCTAATGCTTGCATGCAAGTGGTTTAGCAATAAGAGATTCCAACTTTTGAAAGAGAGGTAACAAAGCCCTAAGAATAAGCCCCGGTCATGAATGTATATATAGTCCCAGGGCTGGTTGGCATAGCAACTGTTTCTGAGAACCCCGGGCGCTGCTTAAGTAAACAGCTGAAGCACAAAGCGTACCTCAGCTAAGCTGGGTCCATCTGTAGTATCAGCATGTGAGGATCAGAACGGGAACATTTTCTCCCGTGAACTGATGATATTTTGATGTCTCCTCCTAATAACCCCATTGTTCTTAGCACTTCGTGGCAAGCCTCTGGTTCTGTTTTTCCGCGTGGCCCTTTTGCCAAGCAATCTAAACATAGGTAAATCTTGACTGAGTTGGTTTGGGGATAACTAAAAGGGATCCAGGCTTAGTACCTGGCCTCAGTTATTTGTCAAAAACTTCCAGGGAAAACGAATTGATGATCCAACAGATGTGATAGCTGCCCGAGTTCTTACTTTGAGGTTCAGCACGCTGGGTCATTGCCGAAGTTTTGGAATCAGCCCAACCTAGCTATAGTTTCTGGTCCTGCTATGAAAAGTGGTGTGGCATTGGGCTTATTGGGCGTTATCAATCCTTCCAGCAACTGTTTTCTCAAATGCTAAATGAAGATAGTGATAAATATCTCATGGTATTATTAAAGAAGGATTAAAGAAGATACTCTATTTAAAATTGCTATATGCAGTACTCAAGAAATGGTAGTGCTCACACACCTTCCTGGGTTCTTACCCAAAGGCATTTTAGAACTTGACCTGTTCAGGGCTCCCTGGGTGGCTCAGGTGGTGAAACATCTGCCTTCGGCTGAGGTTGGGATCCAGTCCCACATCGGGCTCCTTGCTCAGAGGGGAGCCTGCTTCTCCCTCTGCCTGCTGCTGCCCTTACTAGTGCTCTCTCTCTCTCTCTCTGAAAAGTAAATAAATAAAATCTTAAAAAAAGAAAAAAAAAAAAACTTGGCGTGTTCAATGCCTGCCCTTTTTTTATGTGATTCTGCAGTAACTCCTGACTCGTCTAAGCCAAGTGTTGTCATCTAATTCCCCTCACCAGTAGCTGATGAGTGGTCCTAGTTCTTGCCACTATTATAGGAGGGGAGTTCTTAGAAGACAGATTACTGGTAAGATATTAGATCCACTTGGACTAGAGTAGTAAGAGGGCCCCACAGGATTCACGGTTACAGAATAGATGAGAATACACATTATGAGAGCTCTTATGTGCTTGTAAGTGAATGTCCTTATTTTATCTAAGATTTGTAAATAACAAGTGGACATTTCTGTTTGGGCTAGACTTCATTATATGCGATAATCTTTTGGAACTGAACTATGCAAACCATTGTTTTAGAAGCATTTTAAAAGCACACGCTATAATGCTTTGAAAAAATATGTAGTTGAATAATTCACCTGTGTCTTATCCCTGTGGAGAAAGAAAAAAATAAAAAAGGCAGCTCTATCTCTTGGAAACTTGAGTTCTTTCCGGAAAGTTCTTTTTAGACATGTGAGGGAATGTAAGGGTTATAACTAATGGGTCGTTCCTTTCTTGAGGATCTGCTCTACCACCCATTTCTGATGAGAGAATAGACTTTAATGGGAAAGGCCAATTGGAGTCTCTTTTATTGATATCAAAACATCTGAGCTTCCGGAGAAAAATGAACTGAGAATCATTGTAATTCTGAGTGTCTGGAAAAGAATTCTGAATGTTTTATATTCACACTCCCATTCCTTGATCTCCCTTATAAATCTTTGCCCCCAAAATAGTCCTTCTCAGTCCAAAATGATTTATTTTTATCTTGCTTTTACCCTGATAATTTGAAAGTGTTGTGTTTCCAAAAATTCATATTGTTTTCATGAATCACATCTTTTTTCTGATTATTGTAAGTTAAGATTTTTCTTACCCTGTACAACTTAGGACTCTACAAAGGAGGAAAGTTGGCGTCTGCTTGTGAGCCGTGAGTTCTTTTCCCTGGGAGTTTCATTGAATAATCTGCCACTAATATGATGCATGATATTGTCTTGGCAGTTTATTATTTTGAGGCAATAGAACATAACAGATTGGAAGGAGCTATCTTGATCTATTATATCAAGAATCCACAATTTATAGCTCTGTCTATTTGCTGGTAAAAAGACACTCCCTGAAAGTAGAAGATGTGTGCATCTATGTAGTGATAAGAATGCGGTCCTTTAAAAATGTTTTGATATCCTTACATTTGTACCGTGCCTGTGATTAGGGACAAAATTCCTTGTATTTTATGCAAACACATGAAATACATGTATTTGTTAAATATATATTATTACGTTGATTCTCCACCATAACCCTGTGAGGTAAGTTCTGTAAATTGTCAATGCAGAGATGAAGAGCCTGAGGTACAGAGGACGTTAGATAACTTGCCTAAAGTCACATAGCAAATGAGTGGCAGAGGGACCCCACCCTGGGGTCTCTTGATTCTTAATGATATTGTTCAATTTATTTTTTCTTCACAGCTGCTTCTACAGGTATGTGTGGTTTAGCCTATGGCTAACACTATTTATTCATAACCCCTTGTAATACAGTTTTTTGGAGATGCTGTCTTTGCCCGGTTTAAAGTCCATGGCTAAAGGCTGATCAGTTTCCCTTTTCAAAGAGGAACAACTAGTTAAATCCACATGTCAGCCCTTGTGGAACCCTCACACTCCCAGGCTGCTGTGCATTCACCCCAATCACGGACCAGACACCAGGCATCTTGGGTGGCCCCTATGCCCTGGAACCTGAGGAATCATTCAAATTATTCTGTCCACAGAAAACTCAAAAAAACCTAGCTAACCCCACCCTACCTGCCTTACTTAAGCCACCTTCTCCATCTCCAATCTACTCTTCCTCTTCCTCTGTCCAATCGCCTACGTGGCCCTGCTTGGTAGACTTCTCTCATTTGGACTTGAAGTAATAGAGATCTGCCTTTCATTTATACCCGAGTTTCACTGGGTTGTGTCTCACCCTCAAAAGAATCTTTAAATCTTATACAACACCACTTTGTAGTTTAAATTTGTCTCTAACCTTTTCAGATACACTGTGATATAACTGGAAAAGCTTTGGATAGAGAGACAGGTGTCTGAGCTTCTACTACAGGATTAGTGTGGCCTTGAGCAGGTTCACTTAACCCCTTGGAGCCTCAGCGTTCTCACCTATGAAATGAGCAAACACCCTCATGCAGTGGTTTCTGTTCTGGGTTGATCTATCATTTTGTGGTATAAATAGATGGGATAAATCATTTGGGGTATAAATTTCTATCATTGTGTGGTATAAATTGGTGTTGCCAAAGTGCAAGGGTATCTGAGGACAAATTGAAAGAGGAATATTTGCCTGGAAGGCAGTGCCTACGTCCTATAGATGTGAATCTTTCTGTATGGCTGATTCACATTGAAGTCATGATAACATGATAAAAGGTATCATGAAGAAATCCTTTTGTCTAAATGACAGAATAGCTCACAAAACTGGACTCGAGCTAATAAAACAATAATAGCCAGTATCTCTCCAGGCTGGTTGGTCACCCATCATTATAGCACCAGAAACTTGCTTGTTACGGGGTTTTGAAAGTCCCCTTTCCAGAATGTAACCTACGAATTCTGAGACCATATGTTAAAGTTCCTTTGAGATTTTTTTTTTTCATTCTCTCCCCGCCCCGGTCTCTCTTTTTCTTTTTCTTTTATTTTTCTGGTCAGGAACTTCAGAAGCTGCTGAAGCTGCAGATTTTGGTGACATTGACCTGCCTTCCTCTTTGTTTGGTGGTTGATGAATCCTTGGGGAGAGGTGTCTGCAAACCTGATGGAGGGCCAGAAAATAGAGCTGCTGTGAACGCCAGTTCCTGGACGCCTGATTTTTCTGAAAGATAGGCTCATGATCAGGCAAGCGGGACTTAATGATTTATGCCCTTATGCTCAACTCCAGATAAAGTTAGACTATATCCTAAAGCGTATGAAGGAGGAAAAGCTATTACATACAGCACTTGGCTTGTCAGTGATAAATTTTAAAAAAAGAAAAGAAAGAGAGAGGGAGAATGAGAGAGAGAGAGAGAGACATTAAATAACCTGTATTTGAAAATGATTTCCAAATTTCAGCAACCTGGGAATAATAATAGAAGAGAGAATCTTAAAACACTCGTGTGGCCTCATCCTCCTCCACTAGGCTTTCTTTTTATTCAAGATTGAACTTGGGGTTTTATGATGTATTCGTATTTCAGAACCAGAATGGATAAAAACTAGCATTGCGAAGGCTTGGAAGAAACATGTTTTTTTTTGTTTGTTTGTTTGTTTGTTTGTTTTAACCTTTCCCTATCCCTTTTCTAAAGACAAATGATTGTGTTTTAATAACCTAAACAAGAGATGGGTTTGAGATCCCTCATTGGGATTAGGAATAGAATTAAGAGTTAAAATTATAATACCAAATCATCCTAGAGTGCCTGAGAGGTTCTGCTAGTTTTGTAATTGGTTAGTTCTCCCATTTAGATTCTTTAAAATACTTTCTCCTGCTTGTCTAGCCTAATTTTCCCTATCCTATAAGGGTCAGTACAGGTGAAGAGCCATCTCCTTGAAAGGAACTTTCTCTAATAGAGCAGACCTTCATACTCCATGCAGATGGTCTCACATCTCTTTACCATTTCTGTGCGTTCTCTGTTGGTTTCAGTGTGCTCTTTCTTCTGACCATGGACACCTACTTTCGTCTTTGGAGAACTTCCCCCGAGCTATTGTATCCATTTTGGCTGCATACTCAAGAGACTCTGTATACAGACAGCTGGAGTGCCCTGGCACTTACCTATCCTTCAGGGGTCCTTGGCCAGTGGATGACTGGTGTAGAAGTATGGAAGTTCATCTCCTCTGCCTTGGTACATTCCAGACTTCCTATGCAGGATCAGGTTGAAGCCATCATTTGTGAGACTTTGAAATATCACCCTGGCTTGTCTTCTTCCCCATCCCGGTCCTGCTTTCCTCCTTCCCTTAGCAATTTATTTTGAGAGTACTTTCCTAATGCAAATCCTATCTCAAGGTTTGGTTCTGGGGAACTTGACTTAAAACACCTTTCTGGCATCACTTTTCTTGGAATTCTAATAGTTTCTCTATGGTTGAGCACTAGTATTAGACTGTCACATGACTTGCTCTTTTCACTCCAAGGAGATTGTGATCTCTCTGATGGTTGATGGAATCCTATCTAGTGTCTACTATTTTTACTTTATCATTTTATCCTGCATCTATTTCAAAAAAGGCTTTAGGAGCTTATAATAAATGAATAGGTAAAATAAAATCAAAATCAGTGGACAGAAGATAAATGATGGGAACCAAAAAATAAAGGGAGGAGGAAGAAGGAAAAATCAACAACTCCAGACTGAGGAAAGCTACCAAAATCAAGAATAATATTTAGCTTGTACTTTTTAGCAGCTAGGATAAAGATAAATTTTTTTGTAGTTTTCAGTGTTTCGTAGGATGAAGTTGTCTTAGTTATCCATTGCTGTGTAACAAATTACCACCAAAAGTAAGCAGTTTGAAACAACAAACATTTATTAGCTCTCACAGTTTCTAAGTCACAGGAAATGGGGAGCAGCTTAGTTGAATGGTTCTGGCTCATGGTCTCAAGCTGCAGTCAAGCTGTTGTAACAACTGCAGTCACATCAAGTCTTGACAGGGGGTGGAGAATCCATTTTGAAGCTCACTCACACGGTTATTGGCAGGCCTCAGTTCCTCACTAGTTGCTGTCCAGAGCCCTCCCTTCTTTGACACATGTGTCTCCTCACAGGTGGCCTGAAAGTCCTCAAGACATAGCAGCTGGATTTCCCCAGGATGAGCGATCTGAGAGAAAGCCAAAACAGAAGCTGCAGTCTTTTCTAACGTACTACACTGGGAGATGATAGACCATCGCTTTTGCTCTCTGCCACTGGTCTCACAGACAAACCCTCATGCAGTGTTGGAAGGACTACACAGTGTACAAATGCCGGGGGTGGAGATCCCTGGGGCCATTTTGGAGGATGATAACCAAAGAAGTATATCAGAGGTGTGCATTTCTCCTGAAAGCTGAAAGAGTGAAAAAGATAGTTCAAAGGAGGACCACTATGTGTATAATTTTTTTGGTATGCTCCGTGTACTTGTCATATAAAGGGTTCTTAATGAGTATTATGGATACTCAAAATACACCAGTCTTCCAGGATATTTTCTCCATAATGAAGAGTAAGTCGACTAAAAAGTATTGAGGACACAGTATCTACTAGATACTACATTGGATGCTGATCTGGGTACTTATAAGTCAATCTTTAAAAAAGTGCTGTAGGTGTACCACTTCCTCTATGTTTCTAATGCTTGCACTCTAAAGCAGGTGCTCAGATCACTTCCATCCACCTTCCTCGGTCTCAATTATCTTCATCCTATATTTCATCTTCATCATGTCATTATTGCTTAATGACTCATTACTAATATAATAAAATCCAATCTCCTTGACTTTTCCAAAGCAGAATTCATCTACTCAAGTCTCTATTCCATTACTTCTTCCATGATGAGCCCTTGTCTTCAACCTGGAAGTATTCTCACTGTATTCCAAGTGTCCATCTAATTCTTAACTCAAGGTTGTTCTTGTTACCATTTCACCTACTGAGAATTTCTTAATTCTATTGTTATCTCCAAGTCCTTGTTGAGTTGTCTTCCTTAATATTTCCATATCTTCACCACTTCTGCATTAGTTCAAGTCCTAGTATTTCTTAGGTGGATTATTATTTTTTTCATTTTTTAGGTCTTTTCTGCTCCAATCCATTCTCCATATTGCTCCATTATTTTTATAAAACATTATACTGATTATATCATTTCCTTGCTTAAAGTGAACAAATCACTTTGAGGGCTTGGCATTTAGTAGATGCTCAGTAGTTGTTAACTGAGTGAATGAAATGACCTAGTAAAGTCCCACTCTCTATTGCCATGAAGTCTTCCTATAATTCTGGCTCTCACTTTGATCTTTCTCTCTTTTGAGGTCCTGTGATTGTGTTGTCTCTCACTTATTTTTTTTAAAATATTTTATTTATTTATTTGATAGAGAGATCAAAAGTAGGCAGAGCAGCAGGTAGAGAGAGGGGGGAAGCAGGCTCCCTGCTGAGCCTCTGAGAGCCTGATGCGGGACTCGATCCCAGGACCCTGAGATCATGACCGGAGCCGAAGGCAGAGGCTTAACCCACTGAGCAACCCAGGTGCCCCTCTCACTTATTTTGAAGTTCTATAATGTGTTTCTCCTGTTATCACTTAACTCTTCCTTTTTCTAAAGATTTATTTTAGAGAAAAAGAGAGAGAGCTCGTGGCTTGATCTTGGGACCCTGAGACAATGACTTAAGCCAAAATCAGGAGTCTGATGCTTAACTGACTGAGCCACCCGGGCACCACCAACTTTTTCTTTCAGTCATTTATTCTTCATTTGTTTATTAACTCAACACATTTCTTTAGTACCTAATATATGCCATACACCATGCTAAGTCTTGGGTACAATGATTAGGAAAAACAGAGAGCCTTTCTGCCTTCATGGCCCTTAGAGTCTAGTTGCAAATAAGGATGAAATTAAATAATTACAGCAAAGAAGGTATGATGACAGACTGAGGAAAGTGCTACAAAGGAGTGGTTGTATGAAGGCATGTAACACTGGACCCAGCCATGGACTCAGACCTCAGAGAGTCTTCTCTGAGGAAGTGATTTTTGAGCTAAGATCAGAATGATGAGTAGAAACCATACAACCAAGAGAGCTGGTACAAGGAGTGAGGGTAAAAGACCCTGTTGTAAACCATGCAGTGAATACATAAGGACTGTATAATGGGATAAAAATTTATAAGAAGAAAAAAAAATTATAAGAAGGCCAGGTTGATTGGATCCAGGAAGAGAAAAAGGACAGTAATGGAAAAACTGGTGAAATCTGAATAACACATGACATTTAGTTAATAGCAATGTACTAATGGTAATGCTAATGGTTTCTAAGTTTTGACCAATATTGTGATAATGGAAGATGATAACATTAGGGGAACTGGAAACAGAGTGAGCAGTATAGGGGAATGCTCTACTCTCTATGCGACTTTAATGCAAATCTAAGATTATTCCCAATTAGAAGTTTATTTAAAAAATAATAAGAAGGCCAGAATGAAAGAAACTCTGTAAGGGAAGAAGGGTGCAAGATAAGGCTGAAGATTAAGACCAGGCTAAGGTTTTGCAGACCTTTTTGCACCATCTTAAGAATGTTAGTCTTTATCTTGTAGTAAGGGAAGAGCCATGATAGTTTTAAATAGAGGATGTCATAGCAGAGCTGCATTTGAAAGTATCAGTGGCCTGGGGGCAGTACAGTGAGTGTATTAGAGGGATTCTGGGGTGGGATACTCTTCCAGTCCAACAAGAAATGAATTAAATAAAGGTGGGGCAGACTCTTCTCAGTGACATATATTTTTGGACTTCATTTACCTTTTATTTCTCTTTAATGTCTGTCTCAGAATTCTGCACATAATATCTATGGGACACATATTTATTGAATGGATAAATGGATAGGTAAATAGATGAATTAATGAAAAAGGATCAGATCAGGTTAAGCAGCCCCATGGCAATATCATGGTGACCCTGTCCAAAACATGAGGGCTGGGACTGCTGATTTCTGACAGAATCAATAGGCTTTCCCCCAGAGTTCCCCCTCTTGCTTTCAAAAACCCTTACTTACTCCAGAAATGAATGATTTCTTATCTCATTTTTGGAATACCCAGTGCTTACACAGAGGTTTAGGGAGGAACACTGATGGAAAAGTGTAGGTTCAAGAACACTTTGAAAGAAAACTTGGAAGCATCTGATACCTAGAAATGCAAGAAATCAGTTAAGACATGGTGAGTTATCGGCACAATGGCTTCTTTTTTTTGAGCATTTTCGTTCTGTGTATAATTCCTATTTCCCCCATGCTGCAATAGAAATAATCTTAGCTTTCTTAGAGACATCCTTGATTAGGAGTTCTTCACCTCCTGGGGGAAAGTTTCTAATTTCCCAATAGATAAAGGAAGCCCAGGGAACGGCTGTAGTGTGTATATGAGGAAAGCACCATACCATGAGTTCTGTTCGCTCACTTCAGCTGAGAGCCAGCAGGTTAGGCAGTGGCGGGTCTGAGTTTTTTGCGAGCCTTTTTCCTTTGAAAAGACAGTGCAGGTTTCTGAAGAACCATCTCTTGAGCTAATTGGTTTGAAGATCAGGAGACTGCTGAGTTCCTTTCAACCTAGAGAAAGAAGGAACTAAGAATGGTTAACATTCCAAGATTGTTTCAGCCAGGTAACCCTAAAGGTTCCAGTTTCTCTCCTAGAATCTTTGTTCTAACATTTGTGCTCAGTGTTTGGGGAAGTCCATTCCTGCCCATGTTTGTTTTCTAACACATGACTGGTTTTAGCCAATGGAGCTTCTGTCATGGATCTCAGAGGTTAATCTTTCCTTTTCTTGTCTCCTCTCCTTCCCAGACGTGCATTCATTTGACTGGCAGCCTGGAAAATTGAAAAATGCCACAGGGGTTATTAAGGTTGAAATCGTTTCTGCTCTTTGAAGCTCTGCAAGCTAGTTATTGCTGCACCTATAATATCCAGGCATCAGAATAGCACGTATTGTTCTTAAGCTTGCCTGACACAGGCCCATATCAGCTGTAACACCCAGATAGAATGAAGGGGTCTCAAGATGTCATTTCTCCACTCTGAAATATATCCCTCCAGTCGATTAAAACAGAGTCCCTGAAGTTATTAGAATGTATTCTGTGTCTTTGTGCACACACGTTTGATTTACTTTTGTTCTTATTAAAAGGGTAAGCCTAGAGAAAAGGAGAAAAGAGAATCTTCCATAATCCATATTTTAATAATTGCCTGAGTGCACATTTACTCTACAGAGACTTTCCTGTTTCTGTAACTATTTACTTGGCTCTTCTGCAAAATGTGTATTACTTACCTGGCCTGGTAGACCATGACACAGCTTCTGGCCTATCATGTAATCCTGCATTTGGTTCCCCCTGAGCCATTATGGTGTTTTGAGTCTGTCTGTAGTATGGAGATATTATTTCAATGGGTCTTTTTTTTTTTTTCCACAATAATGGCTCCATATTGTATAAATTGTATTGAGTCATTATGATGTTAATACATAAATATTAAGAAAACCATTGGGAAAAAGTAACTGTGTAATTGAGATAGCCTATTTTCCAATGTTAATAACTTCTTCTTTAATTTTTTCTCCATAAAAAATATTGAGGGAGTTTAATCCACATAAAAACTTACATTTATTAAAAAAAAATCGTTTCATACCCTCCTCAGTAACAGGAAACAATACCACCTCATCTGCTGAAAAACTTCTATGAATCATTTAAACAAAAGAAAGAAAGAAAAAAAAAAAAAAACACCCCAAAGCCAAAGTACACTATGGTAACAAGAAACTTCCGAGATTCTTCAGGAAAGAGAATTTGTTTGTTTCAATTTAGCTTTAGGGCAATAATCTTTTTTACTGTGTTGCTTCAGGCAAACGATTCAATATTAGCCGTAATACCTACTTATGACTAAGAATAGGAAGATGTAAAATCATCCATAATAACAAACACTCTGATCATGAAAGTGAACTTAAATTCATGTTCTTCGGGGTGCCTGGATGTCTCGGTTAAGCATCCGACTCTTGGTTTCAGCTCAGGTCATTATCTCAGGATCAAGAGATTGAGCCCCGTGTCAGCCCCATGTCCATGCATGTAATTGGCCTACTCCTATATTGGTAGATCAGTCAGGGTCTCGGTAGGAAACAACTCATTCCAGATGGTTCAAATAAGACTTGGATGAAAAGATAACTTACAGAGGTATGGGGGCTGCCATCCAAGGGAATGCATGAAGGATAAGTGAGGTGTTCCCTTCAGTGACTCAGAGTAAGAGCCATTACCACACCCTCCACTGAGGGGTGGAGTAGAGCAAGTGGTATAACTGGAACCCAGTAAGCACTGGAAGTGTGGAGAGAAGGCTGCTGTCACAGTGAATCAGCACAGTTGCCACTGTAGCTGTGGTATGAAAATAGAATGAGTGGGGAAGCAATACTCCAGCTTCTGTCCTTCTGCCATCCTTTTCCTGCTGTATATCTGTTGGACAACCTCACCCAGTAGGTAGCCAGAGAGAAAGCCCAGGAGATGTGGCCTGCCAGGGCCACCTCCTGAACATCAAAGAAAGGCAGAGCAAAGAAGGAAGAGGGCACCAAAATGAGAAATATTCAGAACAATTGGTTTTTACATTACTAGAATTAGCATTATTGATGTCTAAAGAACTAAATTATTACTAAGGAATTATACTTTTTACCCTTCATGAGAAAGGAGCTAGAAGTTTCATATATTCTTTCACATGAGATAAGAATTTCAAAATGATCTTTGGCAAGTTTTTTTTATTGCTTTGCAAAAATAATTCAAAAATTTATTCAATAGTCTAATTAATATCCATATAGGAAATGGCAATTTTCAAAGGATTTTATCACAGAGGGTATCTCATTTAACCCTAACTGAAGCCCTAAGAGGTAGCTATTATTTGATTTATTTTCCAGATGAGGACACTGTAGCTCAGAGCATCAGATGACTTTCCCAATATCTATCTAAGTCAGAATGAACAGCATCAAGATGCAAACCTGGGTGTCCTGATTCCAGCCACCTGGTTCTTGGCATTATACCATTCTGCCTTTCTCAAAATAAGAATGTCATACACTTGTGATGGCTGATACACTGAAAGAACAGAACTGTCTGTACTTTGCAGGAAATTGCATTTGTAGGGGAACTAGCGTCTTCGCATTAGATGAGCTTGGTCTCAGGAAGTCAAGGGCAGTTTGAAGTATCAAGGCCAGTGGAAGGAAATCGTTCAGGGAAAGATGCAAGATTTGAGGCAGAGACTGGAGTTATATCCTGAGGAAATAGTAAAAAGGAGTCTTTCATGAGGAATGTACATTCCTGAGAGTGGTTGGGAAGAGAATATTAAGGATATAAAGCAAAGCTTCTCAAGGGTTATACAGACTGCTGTAACATTTCTCAAAATATTGTTCATGGACTTCCATCAGAATCACCAGGGTTACTAATTAAAAAGGTCTACACTGGATCCCCCTCTGACTTACAGGGTCAGTGTCTATTTGAGAGGAACTACACGGTATGACATTTTGACATGTCCTCTCTATTAGCCCCCTACTCTTCCACTGCTACCGCACCTCCCCACCCAGCTACACACACACAGAAGTTGAGAACAACTAAGAGCAAATTCAGGCAGCTTGACTAAAAAGAACTCTGTAACAGGACTGTAAATATTTGGTCTGGCATAGCTGAAAATAACCCATCTGATTACCCATCTATCCTATCAACTTCTGTTTCTTTGCTTCAATCATACCTTTTGAATAAGCTTTTGAAAATGTATTTTCTAATTTTATGCTTTAATAAACAAGGTATATTAAAGACAAAATGACTTTTCAGACTCTTCCAGTGCCTTGAGTTAAATGTTTTAAACATCAATTATGGTAAACGTTGAGGATATTTACATCTTTAGTAAATCTGTAGGAAATTGAGAAATCTGGTTGAAACTGTATGGATGCTAAGATTGCTTTTAAAAAGGAATCCCTAAGACAGGCATGTGTTCTTGCTATTTAATTTCATTTTCATAAAAGTAATGTGAAAAGTAAGCAACTGCAAGACCTCTAAAGTGAGAGAATATGGCTTTTTTAAAAAAATAAAATTATCGACAACAGATGAAGTACTTGCAAGATGTTTTCTAATCAACACTAAAAGCTTATTCTCTGTTTTTATCATCATCCTTTTGCAGCATTCAAAACATTGTTTTGGCATCAATAACACTTCAACTTCCGGTTAGCTTGCTTTAGACTCAATTTCTGGGTGCCAGATATCTGAGGTTATTGTGTTTATGGTATGGGATGGAATATTGATTTTCATTGTTTTCAGTAAAGGTTTTGTTGTCATTTGGAACTTCATTCTGTAGAATATGGGTGCTCTACCTTCCTACCCTATGAGAACTTCCTTGTCAGTTGGAACCCTATAATCCGGGTCATATCTCAAACAAATGGCATTTTAAATCCTGTTTAATAACAGTTTTAAAACAGTGACGAAGGCTGTCTATAACATAACTGTGAATCTACAGGCCATGTCTACAAGGCTATAAATCAGGCTTGTTGATTTATAGAGAGGCACAGATGCTTTATAACTAGTAATCTTAGGTTGAATTTGAGCCAATTGTAGAGTTTTCCTTTTTTATTGCAATTGAGAATGGCAAACATAGAGTCCCCCCTCCCCGCCCCCCACCCAAATGATGGTAGCATTATTGATCAGCCACAAGAACAAGATATACTGGCTGATTTTTTTGCTCCATTAATGGATCATTAGGGAAGGTCTTTATACTTGGAATTGTTTTTAGGGAGGGTCTATGTACTCAGAATTGTTTTTCCAGTAATGGTCTTGGGTTTTTGAGTTGATCCACTCTTATACTAGAGAGTAGTCCCTCTTGGATGAACATCTGTGGTTTTGAGTTGGCTGGCCTGGGTTGAAGCTACAATTTATAGACATGGAAGTAGATCAAAATAAACAGCTTATTCCAGAATTAACTCAAGAGTTTGACCTCATTTGCAACATGCTCTACCCCAGAGTTTATTGGTTTTAACCTAATGGGTATTTTTAAAATTAAAGTCCTTATCTTTGGGGACTATTCCAGAAAATCCAGCAATTACTTTTTCAAATATCCATTATTTCTTTGAGGACATATTTGATAAGAGACAGAAGAAAATATAAGCATTATATATTTTGGTATAAAGATAATAGAGTGTAATCTCTATAGTAATTTCCTGTAAGTTCTTATCAAAGCAATTTAAAGCAAACAATTGGAAAGTGAAAATTATATGTGATCACCCTTTTAGGAGAGGTATATTCACAATGCCAATTAATCAATTTTATTGATTTCCCCCTTTCTGAGCTGACCAGCTATTCTGTTTCCCCTTAGTATCACCTTAGTATGTATCTCTGAGAGCTCTCTGTATATTAAGAGATTCTTAACAGGTGTTACCACTGTACCAGGCCATTATGTCTACCATAGCCCTTTTATAAGATATGACACTTACTTGAGTATTATTAATTATTAGACTGTACAAAAAAATTCACTCAGCTATTCCTTTAAGGTTTAATTACATATACACACGAATATATGCTGTTTCTCACACCCAATTTTCTTTGCCGTCTGTTATGCTATTACAGGAAGGCAGATGTTTATTATAAATTATATTTCTTTAATATATAACAAAGTAAAGATATGGGGTTGAATTATTTATTTTTTGAACTTCTGCCTAAAACATTAAAACCATACTAATATCAACTCTGCAGAATCTGTTTAAAAATAGGAGCAACTGGGGTGCTGTATTTCATGACTGAATGCCAAAGCTTTCATACTGAAGGAAAGCCGGGAGGTAGGAACAATTGAAAGACTCCAAATGCATCATGTCTAAAAAAGCCAAAAGACAAGCTAAGTCTATAAAGACTTCCTGTCATATTCATTTCTTTTTTCCATCCATACAGTAAGGGTACTGTAAGGCTATTGAGTTCTTTCAAATCTCTTGGCTAGAAATTTATTTTCAAACCATAACAAGTTATTTATTTTATTTTATTTTATAAATAGAGATTCTTTATTCATAATTTGGTCATATCCTGAAATCAAATAAAATTAAGGTACAGCCCAAGACTTTCTCCCAAAGGTCTCTCTCCTTGCACTATTCAATGGAAAATCAACAAAGGACTGTTGATGGCCATCCGCTCAAGTTGACAGTCATTGCTATTTTTCCTTTTTCTGTTTACCATTTGAAATTTTGGCATTTTTTCCCTTTATATTGATATGAAACAGAAAAGCTTGACATGACAAGAAATTGAAACTATTTATATATTTCTTTCCTTGTGGTTTAAAACATACACAGGTCCCTGCATTCTAAAGCAGTGGCTTTCAACAGGGAGTGATTTTGTAGCACATTCCTCTCTCTCTACCCCGCCCCTCCAGGACTTCCGGCAGTACTTGCAAGACGTCTGTGTCTTGCAGTGTCTGGAGACATCTTCTATTTTGAGTTGGGGCTGGGAGGGTCTACTGGTATCCAGCAAGTAGAGGCCAGGGATGCTGCTAAACATTCTGCAATGCACAGAACAGCTCCCACAATAAAGAGTTATCTAGCCCCAAACATCAATACCACCCAGATTGAGAAACCCTCTTCTAGAACAAGCCCTCTGAAATCTTGCTTGGCCTTTGTCTGCAACTCTGGCTTTCATCTGTCAAGATGTCACTGCTTATTCGGCCATTTTCTAGGTATCACTGGCAATCCCATTTCACTTCACTCTTGGGAGTAACAGTTTTATAAAATTCAAAGGCTTTGATTTTTTTTTTTTTTAAATCCCACCTTCTTTAATTGTGGTGCGTTTGATCCTTCCCACAGATCTTTCTCTGCGTTTGTTTGTTTTTTTCTGATTTCTTCATGCCTCTGTTACCACTCCATTTTTATGTCCTTTTGGGTCTCCCTTATGTCTTTTTATTCTCTAAACCACTGGAATCTTTGACATCCTCTCTCTACTGCATTTCTTGTGTGCTGGAACACTCCTGACCTTAGATTAGCTATGTTCTTTACATTAGGCAGCACTGAACCCCAAACTGCTCTATTCTAGATTGTCAGGGACCTGGGGAACTGCCCTACTGTCTCTATATCCCTTATCCCACTTTGAGGTCACACCTGAGGAGGTTCTGGAACCATGGGATATCAATCTGTGGAGGACATGGTGGTAACACTACTAATGTTTGTTGTCCTTTGTAGAGCGCTAACCGTATGTGTTAGGCACTGTGCGAAGCGTTCTTCATACATTATTTCCACCGAGTAGACATGACGAACCCTGTCAGCCCCCAAGAGAAGAGTCCGAGGACTTAAGCAAGGAGCTGAGGGCATTGGCTAGCAATAGGTAGAACTAGGACTTGCACCCAGGACTATTTGATTTAAAGCTCCCACTCTTTCCATGGGGTCCTCTTGCCTCCGTGTCCAGTAAATAGTTAAGGACATCCTGACATGCTTAGGTTTATCTAAGGTAGAGGTTGGTGACTTTCTCTGAACTATGAAAAGTCTTTCAGGGGCACCTGGGTGGGTTAAAGCCTCTGCCTTCGGCTCAGGTCATGGTCCCAGGGTCCTGGGATCGAGCCCCGTATCGGGCTCTCTGCTCAGCAGGGAGCCTCCTTCCCCCTCTTTCTCTCTGCCTGCCTCTCTGCCCACTTGTGATCTCTGTCTGTCAAATAAATAAATAAAATCTTTGGGGGGAAAAAAAAGCTTTCAGATGACCAGAATGGCTTAAATCAAACAGACTTCATATTTTCAGAACAGGAAAATATTTCATTGGTTCTACACTCTTTTTTGAGGCCAAGGCAAAATTGGCTTCATTCACTTATTTCATATCTAGCAGAATCCAGCAATTATGCTAGTTGCTGCAGTCCTTGGCAAGTCTCTTAGAATTCCAGAGTCAGGGCGGTGCCCAGGAAAAGCCAGGGCTCTGCAGCCTGACTGGTTTGTGCGCCAGGCTGCCCCTCCATGATATGCTCCCTCTCAGTCACCTGACTTTACTTCTCTACCCTTCAGGCTGCTCACCTTTCAAATCAGAATAATACATTTCTAATCACAGCATTGTGGAGGGCCTCATAAGACCCAACGAGTGAAGACTCCACAGAGTCTTCCCACAGACAGGGAGTAAGCAGAGAGTAGAGCTCCCATCTTCTCCTCCCTCATTCAGGACAAGGGTCTCCAGCAGGGTGTGCATGTGAATCAATAAAACATCCACAAATTATACGAAGTGCCTTGGCACTACATGAAATGGATGTCACTTGCTTGATAACAGCGCAGAGAAGAGATAGGATGAGATATGGAAGGTGAGTGGGAGATTCTTTAAGTAGATGCACTCTATTCTTATAACCCATTTTTGTAGTTTTGCTCTGAGGAAAGTGGTTTCTCTTCCCTGCTTAACCGGTGTCCGAGAATTCCTGTGTGTAGCATGGCGAATTACTGCTATATCCTGTTTCAGAGATGGCTGCTCTTCTGTCATGGGTGGAAAATTTTCCAGTGCATGAAAGTGTGAAAGTATATTGTAAGGGTGTGAATGTTTTTGTAAACAAGATATTCTAGATGTTATTTCTACCCACAATTTACTTTTGTGCTGTGTGTGTGTGTGTGTGTGTGTGTATGTGTGCTTGGCAGGATCTTTCAAAATACCAGCCAGAGAGTTTCAGTTCCTCAAACTAATCACTATCTCTGGTATTTTCTATCATTTGTCTGTCCAATGATAGCAGGCATTGACCTTTGGTAGATCATCAGGCATTCCCAACCTCTTTCTGCCAGCCATTCTGGAGACTAGAAAAACTCAAGGCTCACCTAATCAGCTTCTTTGTGATAGAGAAATGAGAATAGTCTGGCCAATGAGACAGAGGGAATGGGGGCTCTGGGAATGCTTTTACTTTTCCTAACAAAAGTGGCCTATGCTACATATACCGTGATTTCCTCCTTTCCCCACTCCCATCTTCTATTTTCCTTTTTTTCTTTGTTTTTGTTATTGTTTTTGCCTTGAATGAAGTTATGATGACTGGAGCTGCAGCAGCCATCTTGCAGTTGAGAGGAATGACCAAGAAAATCACAGACATTCCAGCTCTTTTCTTTTAAGACTGCAAAACAGATACCAGCAGCTGCCCATCTCCAGACTTTTTGTTTTGTGAGACAAAGGAATCTCCATTGCTTCAAATTGCTGTCCATCACATTTTTCTGTGAATTGTGCGTGGCTGGGTATATTCTGATACAGTACCTTTGGACAACACATTGCACTTACCTGTGAATTATCATGGATCTTCTCCATTGATTCCTTCTCTGCTAAAAACTCTCTTTCAGGGAAGGTGTAAATGATTGAATCCATGTCCTCATCTCAAATATATTCTGTTCATTTCATGGTACTTACTGGACACCAGCATTGGGAAAACCTTTACTTTTGACTTTTCACTATTAATACATTGCACTCTGCAATATTAATGCCTTCTATTTGTTGCTGTATTTCCCTGAAGAGGTATTTTTCTTTATACGTTTTGCTTTTTGTCTTCGAGTCATGTCTAGTTGTTGTTGTTTTTTAATTCCCTTAAGATGCATAATACTGAGCTCTCTTATTAGACCCATCAGAAGATATTTTTGACGGATGGACACGCTGCACACAGAGTTTTACCAGCTGCTACTAGGCAACCAGAAAGAGTGTCAGTGTGTGGTGGTATTCACACACACAGCTAGGCCTAGACGTACTTTCATAGTGTCACTTACTTCAGCTGGGAAAGAGCCAGACTTGAATTTGGCTTTGCCCCCCTCCTCTTTTGCTCAGAACTGCTTTTCTCAATAGCTCCCCACTGCAGGATTCCTTTCAGAGCTCAAGCCCTGAACGTTTATGTGGCATGTACATTAAGAGAGTTCTTTTTTTCAAAGTACAGATCCTTTCTTCTTGATTTGGCATCTGACTGTGGTTATTTCTATTATTAAACATCAATGATTCATATTATATAACAGTAGTTATTTAGAATGAGAAGGTATAATATAAAGTAATAAGGTACCTTCAGCTGTGCATTGCTTCATGGTACCTGGATGATTTCATTTTTTTTCATATTTCATTTTTAGCTATCCCTATCATTTCCGTTGAATTGTACACACAGCATTTCCTTTTTTTTTTTCTTAAAGAAAAACATTGAAAAGGGCAAGAGATTCCAACCCTTTGAATGTCGACTTCTTTACTTGAATACTTGAAAACCCTTGTTAATTAGAAACAAAATAGTACATCCCACATTCATTTGGCTTCCCTGCATCATCTCTGACAGTTACGAGAGACAAATACATTTCTGCTCATTACTGGCACTGTTCAAGCACTAAAGCTCAGGGAGATGAAGATGTGAACAAATCAGTGAAATATGGTCATGGCTCACACACACAATGATTTAATCCCACAGGGAGACAGGAAACACCCAACATCATCCTATTTTTCCACCTCATCAAGAATTTGAAGTCTTAAATAGCTTTCCTACGTCATTTCTTCAGGAACTGACTTCATATCCTCGTTTCTGATCTGAAAATGATAAGGGCAGGGCAGAGCCCTTCTGTTTTCCTTTTTAAATTCAAAAGGAATGAAAGCTGGGAAAGACTAGTTGGAATGGGTTGTTCAAGCCCATGAGGAAGACCAGGACACATCTTTAAAAACTCTCGTGCTCTTTGGGCCCTCAACGCAGGACTGTCCCACACCTGTCCTACTGACCTAGACAGAAATCTGACTTCCAGTCAGCTCCTTTTTAGGAATCTTCCTGCTAGATTCCCTCTTGAAAGGCAGGAAAGCTGCTGGCAAATGCACATGACATACAACTGCGCTACAAAATGAAGGTCTATGGATCTAGCACTGTGCTCACACTCCCGCTCTGTCTTATTTTCACTTACGCCTCCACTGTCTACACATAGCTTCCTGGCAGTCCGCTGGATTATAGCGTAGAAATATCTAGGGTAAAAGTCAGGCTTATGTCCTGATCTACTCGTGGAGGTTGTTTTTCCTCCCTCTGTATACTGCTCTGTTTTGACCTCTTTTAATGAAAAGAGCAGAGTCTTTGGACTTCTGAATTCTGGATTCCATTCTCTTTTGTTGTTAATATGTGGCAACGTCACAGCAAGGTTGCCTGGAAACGTGTTGAGGAACGTGTTGAGAAAATGTGAAGAGAAAACACTGCTGGCTGGAGACACCCCTGGGCATGTCTGCCTCAGACATCCGTCTGGAGATCAGAGGCCTGCCACCCAGAGCACTCACAGCTGCCACCGCCATCACCTGTTACCACTGAGGTGTTGTTTCTTTGTAACCAACCTGCCCTGCTGCATTGCCATCTCCTCATACCCAACTGTCTCTGTCTTTGTAAACATGGCAGGAGCACCCGTTATGGGTAACGAAACCCCTTGCCCAGCTTATCTCACTTGTCACTCTGGAAGGGATTGTTTCCTGAGAATAGTTCCTCAGAGTGAGTGGGTATGCTCTCCTGAACTAGTCGTGGGAGAAAATGTTTGAGAAGTCACTAATAGGGGCAGCTGCCACTAACGTCTGGAAACGCCTTGCCATTACAGAGTACCATCTCATAGAGCATGGCATTCTGAATCCTTACACAATCCCTCCCAAGAAATGAGATTATGAAGATTGTGTTATTGTCCCCACTTTAAAGAGAGAAGACACTTTAAATAAGTCACACATCTAGTGAAGTCAGGACCGGAATGAAGTCTGGTGCTGATGTTGTGCTCTCGGCCATGCCATCCCATCTCATTTAGAATAGCGATTCGTGACCTTTCTGAGGCCATCTGTGCCTTTGAAAATCTGATAAAAGCTATGAACATTTCTGAACCTATAGGCACATATAGTTCTACATAAAACATTTTCATACAAGGTTAACCTGCTTATGGTCAACTGCACCCTATTTATGTGCCCTGATCTGGAGAAAGGCAGCCATATTTGGGGATGGGGAGGTAGAAACAGCAATGGCACAACCCAGGCCACTGATAAGGCCTACCCGGGTAGGGGAGCCCTGCCAAAAGAAACCAACTGCTTATGTATTTTAAGGATGATTTTGATTGTGCAATATTATTATTTCTATTAAGTGCTTATTTGTGTCAGGTGTTTCGCTAAGTGCTTCCTTCTCCTGTTCATCACAATTCTTTAAGTTTTACTGTCCCATTTTTCAAAAAGAAATGAGGTTTAAGCAGCATACCCAGTGTCACAAAATCATTGAGCTTGTCAGGGACTGAGCTGGAATTTGAACCCAGGCAGTTTGCCTACAGATCTTACCTCCTTATCCACCATACAAACCTTTTCTTTGAGTTATGATATGAAGCCAACCCGTCCTCATTATGAGTTAAATGAAGGTGTGCTGGGCAGTGAGCTCACCACCAGTCTTTTGCACACAGCACCTAAATTGAGGGCTCTGTCTTTTCTGCCTAAGAAATACTGCATTATTTTATGCACTATGGCTTCCATTTTATATCAGTGCTGTTCTCCCTTTGCCCTAATCTACTGTATTGTATGACTGGGATGATTTTTTCTTTTTAACTTAAATTGCAAGTCTCTTGGGTGGGAATCACATCTCCATACCTACTATATATTCTAGAGTTAATGCTCCCCAGATTTCACCATGTACACTAGTCACTCAGGGATCTTGATGAAATGCAAATTCTGATTTAGTAGGTCTGGGCGGGGCCCAAGAGCCTGCATTTCTAACAGCTCCCTGGTGAGAACCATCCCACTGGTCCATAGATCACCATCTGAGTGGCAATGTTCTAGAGTATACTATGCTCACTGTTAAACTAGACAAGTAGCACAGGAGACAGGGGCTGTCTATATGCTAGAACCAGACTTAATTATTCAGCAAACACTTACCGAGCTCCTACTCCATGCCAGATATTAGAAACAATAGACTTTCACTCTGGTTCTCCCATCATCTAATTCAAGGATGACAGAATGAATAATCTTATCTTCACTTTATGAATGGAGTAAGGACATTTATTCTCAATTAGCTGGGATCTAGTATGGTACACTGGAGGAGGAAGGCCTTGGAAATCAGGTAGACTTGAGTTGTAATCCCTCCACAACCCATGACTACATAGCCATATGACATTTATTTATTCCTGAGGGAGTCGTTAAACTTTTGCTGAACACCTTCCAAGGACCAGACATTAGGGTAACCCCTGGGAGTCTAAAAGGCTTGTGGGCTTAGTGCAGACACTGGAGGAAAGACACTCAAGCCAATCAAGCAGTGTAGATGAGCATGACGAGTGCTGTGATACAGGCTTTTTAGACAGAACACTGACGAGCATCTAAATCAAATTATGGAGTAAGGAACTTTGTTTGAGGTATGAGTTAGCCAAACAGAAGGCAAGGCATTACATGATACATGCTGAAATGGACTTTGGAGGCAGGTCTCAGGGCATTAGCCCTTAATTCAGTTCATGGCTGTGAAGAACTGGGCAAGTGTCTTAACTCTTTAAATCTCAGTTTCCTTGTCTATAAAATAGTAATGATCACTGTAGCCTTTTCATGGGGATTATATGAGCAATTCACATTGAGCACTTGGCACATGCCTAGCATATGTGAGAACTCACAAACAGAGGCTCGGGTGGGAAGATGTAAGTGTGAAAGAGCATGTTGCATGTGCAGACTGGAAATTGCTTCCATCTGGCTGGGGTGAAGAGCGAGAGCAGAGAAAAATGCAGGAGGTGATGGGAAGGAATGCACTGAGAAATCTTTTCTGTACTAAGATAAGGGGTTTGAGCAGAAATGCACAAAGATGGGAATGAGGATGAGGTGAGAGTAGGGTGATATGGAAGCTGATGGGGGAATTAAACAAGATGGAATATTATTTTGGTCAGCTTTAGTTTCCCCTCTGTTATATTAGAGCTTTCCTGAATTTAGATGAAGCACCTTTATGTAAAGCTTGGTGGGTCCACTGCTCTGAGGGCCCAGGTAATCTCCTTAGCTTCATTACTTTGCTCAGATGTCTGATTCTTGACTTTCTTCTCATTCTCCTGAATTTCTGATTCCTGTTGACTGCCTCCCAGATATGTCACCTTTGGCCAGCTGGACAAGGTTATCAGTGAAATCACTGAAAGTAGTTCTTGAGCTGGGAATATTGTAGGTGTTCACTCTTCATGAAGGTTGAATGGCTGAAGCATGGGTATTTAATACGATCTTGATGAATACTTTATTTGTCCACACTTTGTCTTGGCTGATTTTCCTAAACTGACCACTGCTTGGTTTATGCCCCTTGTCAGACCATCTCTCATTCAGCTAGACTCCCACAGAATCCTACTTGGAAAGACTTTTTCCCCCCAATCCTAACGTGAAATGTATTCCCCCTGAATCAAATATACTATTATTTAGTAATTATTAAGTGCTTGAACATTACAAAGAATGAAAAAAAAATTCAGTCTCTGGGTTGTCTCTTTGTGGATTTGCTCTAGCTTTTTTTTCCCCCCTCTCTCCCTTACATGTGTGTGCATACATGTGCTCATGCCAGGCTTCATGAGAAAAGTATGACAAATTTATAATTTGCTAATTAATGTGTGTGTGTGTGTGTGTGTGTGTGTGTGTTTGGGTGGACTTGACTATGTTTCCACAGAGACAAATCCATAATTTATTTGAACTTGGTGTCAGTGCCACATGGAATTTTGGTTTTGTCCTCTCCAGGATTTCAAAGTGACTGGGCTCCCAAGGCTTCAGTTGTCTCCTTATGAAGATTTGTTGTAAACTTGGCCTGTCTAAACTGTGAATATAGACTTCCTCACAGAAGAAAGTCAGAGACAAGGCTGCAATATGGCTGCAGAGAATAGTCTGTGTAAAATGAGAAACGCCAGACAACGAATGTCCATTCTTATTTTCAGTTGATCTCTTCTGGCTGCTCGGCTGATGGCTGCGCCTGGGACAATTTGGCTTCCTTCCTACACTCCTGTTGCTTGACCTGTCCATGCATCCCCTCTGACTATGAGAAAGAAATCTCTCTCTCCTAGGTTTCATTGTCTCTGCTCACGGAACAGCCGGAGTTTTCTTCTTCCCAACCTTCTCCGGTTGGGTCAGGCAAAAGTTACCGTTCCTAGTTGACTGCTGGAAACTTCGCTGGACTCATACCAGCCATAGACTTTCAAACTGAGCTAATGAGTGCAAGAAGGAAGGATGCAGGTAAACCCACGATGACTAAAATTAAACCTTAACATAGGGATGATTTTAGTGGCTGGGTCACTTGAGGTTTGCCGGACCTCTTTCTTTTTTGGGTCTGTAACAAGGTGTCCTGTCCTATGTGGCTTTCTTCTCACTTCTCACCTCATACAAACCTTAAATGAGAAACCGAGACTGTTATGGTGAGAGATTCGGCTCCTGTTCTTTAAATTTTTCACTTTGCATATTATTTTTGAGTCCAATATACATCAACAGCTTCTGAGACGTACAAGGTAGATAACTTTATGGCAGATGGAATGACATAATTCTATCTGCCACCTTTAAAAACTGTCATTGCTTCAGTATATTTCTCCCTTTTCCATTCCTCATTTTATTCCTTTCTACCAGCCATTCCTTAAATTGGTGTTCTTTATTAGGTAGAAAAAGAATAGTCCAAATTCCAATATTTGAAAATTCCCTGCAAAAGCTACATTAAAAATAAATTGTTCATGAGGAAAAGTATAAATTTATTCTACATTAACTGTCAGCCCAGCTTGGGACTTTATTTTCCCCTAGATGCAAAATCAGTTCATATATCAGCACCTGACTGTTCACTGGGAGTGAGTGCTCTGCTGTGTGCTGTGTTGTGTGTGTGTGTGTGTTATGTGTGTGCGCGTGTATTTCAACGAGATAATGAATTCTAGTTCATTCTGGGAAAATAAGGATTCTGAACTCAAAATCAACATAAACTTTTTATGTTTAAATCATTGCACATAATCAAACTAAACTCTTTAAATCATTGTATGAAATTACTTAGTTCGATATTTCTGTAGCAAAAACTCTAGGGGTAATGTTTATCATTTGCAAATTTTGTATATGTAGAGTCAAGAAAGGGAGGTAAAAAGGACTCTGCTGTGGGTCATCAATCCCACCCTGACCTGGAACAAAGGTCAGACTTCTGCGTCTTTGTCTTTACTGTCTGAACAAGTCAATAAGTATGTGCTCTTGGTAAAGATGGAAAGAGGATAGAATCATGTATAATTTTAATGCTTTCCCTGCCGTTTACCAAAATGTGTTTCAAATTTTTCTAAAAAAGCATTTACTTATCTGAATTGTAATTGCCAGTGCTTATGCAAATATTGCATAAACCTTAATTTCTTTTTTGAATGCTTTCCACATCTGGTCTTTGCCCTTCTTTTTATTATTTAACTTCACAAGGCTTAACCTTACTACAGACAATATTCTCCCCCAAAATTGCTGTGCTGAAGTAGACTGATTATCATTGCATAAATATCATCTCCAGATAAGATTTATTGACTGCCCACCCGTGGAAGGCACTGAACTAGGCCTTGCAATAAATGTTATTGAATAGCTTCCACCTCTGTTCATAAGATCTGTGCTGCTCAAAAAGTAAGGCAAAAATTACCTCATATCCTATTTTCCCCGCTGTACTCTGAATATAGATTTATAGTTGGATTTCTTCTTTCTACTTTGTGATCTGGAAACTCTCATTATGAACTAGTTGTTCTTTCCATAAACTTTTTAGATCTTCGTGAGCTCTCTTTTATTACTTTTTTATGCTGATATGCTCTGGCATCAAGGAGTCCTTACAAGGGATATCTACAGGCCTATTCCTTGGTCATTATAAGAAATAAGACCTTTTTCTTTTCATCAAAGTAAGAATCTGGTGCAAATGTGAATCATAACCTCGTTTCCTTCATTCATCAGAAAGTTCATCACTGTCCATCTATCTGATGATGTTTCAGATACTTTTGATTTTTTAAAAAAGATTTTATCAGATACTTTTGATTTTAAAAATTATTATTATGTTTGGATGCAGGATTTATATTCTTTGAAACAATAAAATAAGTTGGGTTTAAAAGAAAAAAAAGCATGAAAGTCTTGCTTGAGTTGAGCATCATTTAGTAAATATATTAAAGGATTTGTAGAGAACATTTTGGATGTAGGTAAGTCATAAATATACCCATAAATGTATATCTTGGAGGACATTATCTCATTTGCTTTTTCATTTTTAGAGAATATTTTATTCAGTATCACACTCAGGGCATGGCACCAAACAGACTAATTCAAATTGTGGTTTTGTCCTGCTTTATGGCATGACTTTGGACAATTCAACTTTTCTGACCCTCAATTTCCTTACCTCTAAAACTGGAGCAGTGGTATCTATTTAGCAGGGAGGTTGTTATGAATATTTATAGGTGGTGTAAAATGCTATCTACCTAGTCAATCTTAGATATATTGGTAACTATTAGTATAGCTTTTAGCAGCCCTTGAAAATGTGTTTAAAAAATCATTTAGGCCTTTAAAATTATATTTGATCTCTAAATTTTATTAAACCCTTTATGTTCAGAGTGATGTCCTTCCTGCTATTCTCTTAGTTTTCTTATTGCTGTATATTGCTTTCCCTAACCAATTAGTTTATAGAAAATATGCAGTGTGTAATCACAAATGAATTTTTTAAAAGCCTACATAGCAGGACTTAAACATCCAAATGAGTCCTTCAAAATGCCCCATAGGGAAGCTCTACATTACACTAACATCACTACCATTGTTTCAGATCATCTTCAAGCCTCCCTTTGAAAAATGCCTTCAAAGTCAATATGCAAGCCACCTAAGAAAATCGATGACATTGCTTTAGAGTCGCTCTACTTATTCATATTGAAAAGAAAAAGTGTCACCTCGCTTGACTCTTCGCTTTATTAAGATAATGTTTACCCTCGGGGTGCCTGGGTGGCTCAGTGGGTTAAGCTTCTGCCTTCAGCTCAGGTCATGATTTCAGGGTCCTGAGATTGAGCCCGGCTTCAGGCTCTCTGCTCAGCAGGGAGCCTGCTTCCTCCTCTCTCTCTGTCTGACTCTCTGCCTACTTGTGATCTCTATCTGTCAAATAAATAAATAAAATCTTAAAAAAAAAAGATAATGTTTACCCTCAATTATGTCTAGCTCTTCCCCTTTTCTTCCTTTTCTTTTTGTATGTGTGGTGGTGAATAGTTAAAACAGCTTGAGTAGTAAAAGGTATCAAGACCCTCAGCAAGATGGACATCCAAACATTTGCCTGGATAAACATTTGTTAACCATTGTCAGGGTAACCTGACATGCAACAAAGGATGTCAGAACCTCCAAAATAAGCCACAATTAGATGACCATTCCCTTTAGGCATCAGTAATACTGGGGAATCTCAGGAAATCTAGGCTTTGAAGTTTTTTTTTTTTTTTTTTTCTTAAAGATTTATTTATTTGGGGTGGAAGAGCGGAGGGAGACAAGTAGGCAAGCAGGGAGAGAGAGGAGGAAGCAGGTTCTCCGCAGAGCAGAGAGCCCGATGCAGGGCTGGATCCCAGGACCCTGGAATCATGACCTGAGCCGAAAGCAGAGGCTTTAACCCACTGAGCCACCCAGGAGCCCCTAGGCTTTGAAGTTTTAAGTGGCTCATTTAATCTCTCTGGTCTTCACACACATGCTTGACCAGGCAGTAGACATTCAACCTCTTCCTTTTTCCTCGGAGCAAGTCTTGAGTGTGAGTGTGTTGATGCTCTTGGGGGCAGTTTTGTGGGTAGAAAAGACCAATCAGTAGTTATCATGCTTTTAAGGAATAGTGGTCAATTTATTCAAGTTTGAGATTTAGAAGCCTAGTTCTTCCTGAAGCTTTTAGGTTCATTTTCTAAAACTGACTATAGGTTTGTATGTCTACAGTAACTTTTAAGGGCCTTTGAACAACATTTGGATCTGTTTGCAAGTGTATATGCCTTTGAATCACTTAAAATTCATGGATAGATCAAACATTTTCTTGTCTTTTCTGCTGTGACAGTGATATGATTAAAAAGTCTCAAGAACTTAATAATTTCTTATGAAATCTAATAAATTAAAAGTACAGATATGGAAAGCTCTAAGTTCTTCTAAACCACCTGATATTATGTAAATGCCAAAATTTCCACTTAAAATCAATATATTTAAACTCTGCTTATACATTTTAGCTCAGATTTACAAGGCTAACACGTTACTCTAAGAAACTAAATTCTCCTAAACTTAACACATATTTAAAATACTAATTGTTCACTGATTAACTAATAATGCACTGGGTGTGATACTTGCTTGATCTTTGCCCTGTATGCTAGACATCTCAAAATTCTCTTGAATTTTGAACTGAATTTTGAATTGAATATTGAATACACAGCAATTTGAATTTGGATATTGAATACACAGCTCAAACTTACATTCAAAACTAAACTCTTGATCTTCTACCCTAAGCATGCTCTCGCTGCAGTCTTCCTATACCTAAAAATGGTAAATGTATTCTTATAGTTGCTCAAGTTGCTCAAGCTCAGAACTTTGGAGTCCTTTACACTGACATCTGGTTGTGAAATTGTCCTGCTTCCACCTATAAAATATGTCCATAATCCTACCATTCTCATCACCTTCATTACCAGCTCAGCCCTCTTATCCAAACAGTTACTATCTTTTTTTTTTAATATAAGTTCAAATAATTTATTTTTTAATGGTACTTAGGATTATAACTTATTTTATTTTATTTTATTTATTTATTTATTTATTTTTTAAATTTTTATTTTTTATAAACAAATTTTTATCCCCAGGGGTACATGTCTGTGAATCGCCAGGTTTACACACTTCACAGCACTAACCATAGCACATACCCTCCCCAATGTCCATTACCCCACTCACCTTTCCCTCCCCCCTCCCCCCAGCAACCCTCAGTTTGTTTTGTGAGATTAAGAGTCACTTATGGTTTGTCTCCCTCCCAATCCCATCTTGTTTCTTTTCTTCTTTTTCTGCCCCCCTAGTCCCCCATGTTGCATCTCCACTTCC
>PISX010010540.1:0-73951 GCA_004024625.1 Mellivora capensis
CACCAGTAGGGAGCCCGATGTGGGGCTTGGTCCCAGGTCTGGTGATCATGACCCAAGCCAGTAGAAGTTAGATGCTTAATGACTGAGCCACCAGGTGCTCCTAATTACTTTCTTATGATAAATTTCCAAGAGTTGATTTGCTAGTTTGAGGAACATTTTATGTTTGATGACACATTTATTTATGTTTGACACATTTATTAACATTATTATGTTTGACACATAAAATCACTTTTCTGTCCAAAAGTTTATCCTCAAATTTCTTTCACTATCATAACCCCAACAGCATGAGTGTTATTATAAACTTGTCTTGCCAAGCTATTTTGATTTATATTTCTTTGTTAGCAGCATCACAAGTTTTTTTCTGTACATGTTTTTTCCTTGTAATTCTACCTAAGTTCTTTTTGTATAAGCAAATCCAATAAGAAAAATGTTTTCGTAAGTTGGTTATGTGTATAAAATAGGGTTTGTTTATGACTGCAGGATATGTCTTGGCTCTAATACTGTTAATTAAAATAGGGTATCATATATATATTCTTCGTCTACAGAAGGTCAACATAGGGGGATTATAAATATTGCTTTAAATGCTAGAAGGAAAAATTTGAAGTTTTTAAGTAACATGCTATTGGTAAATATACTTTTTAAGTAAGAAATTCTGGCAGAATTATTCATGAAATTAATCATAAATATGCAAAAAATTGTTTATGTCTAGGTAGTTCAAAAGACTGTTTAAAATCTAAGGGAATGTTTTGAGATCATTGTAAATTAATCCTAAATATGCCTTTTCATAGTAGGATTTTAAATAGCTGATTCCCCCAACTTTTTGTCTTTTGACCTGTTTTCTTAGCAAGAATACTTTAAGGAAAAGTAATAATATGAAATATATTTTTTGTTAACATTTTTTCATAGTTTTATTGAGAAATAATATATATCACTGTATAAGCCTAAGGCATATAGAATAGTGATTTGATTTATATATATTATGAAATGATTCCACAATGGGTTTAGTTAACATCCACCATCTCACATAGATGCAATAAAAAGGAAAAAAAAAAAAAAGAAATTCTTGTGATGAGAACTGTTAGGTACTCCCCTTAACAACTTTGCTCTCTATCCCATAGCAGTGTTAGCTGTGTTCATTGTGTCGTACATCATAGCCCTGGTGTTTATTCATCTCGTAACTGGAAGTGTGTACCTTTGAGCACCTTCCTCCAATTCCCCATTCTCTCACCACTTAATTTCTTTTAAATATTTTATTTATTTGGCAGAGAGAGCACAAGTAGGCAGAGCAGTAGGCAGAGGGTGAGAGAGAAGCAGACTTCTGTGGACCAGAGACCCAGGACCCTGGAATCATGACTTGAGCCAAAGGCAGATGCTTAACTGCTTAACTGAGCCACCCAGATGCCCTTACCACTTCTTAATTTTAAAATATGTTTAACTTCTCAGTGGCACTGTGTGGTAGCAGTATTAGAACTATTTTGATTTAAGTATTTGAAGTAAAATAGAGGTGACTTTGTTTCTTTTTTAAAAAGATTTTATTTACTTGTCAGAGAGAGAGTGCACAAGCAGGGGGAGTGGCAGACAGAGGAAGAAGCAGGCTCCCTGCTGAGCAAGGAGCCCGATATGGGGCTTGATCCCAGGACCCCAGGATCATGACCTGGACTGAAACCAATCAAGCTACCCAGGCATCCAGAGAGGTGCCTTTTTAAAAAGAAACATAACAGTACTTTTTTGTCCAAATGAATATTGAATCCTTTGATTAGTTTTTTGGGGGTTCATCCACTTGTCTCAGTGATGCTATAGCCATTTTCCTGTATTGTTTTTGTACTCTTATTGAAAGGTGATACCTGCAGGAAAAATTGTGCGTATCATAGGTGTACAGTTTGATGAGTTTTCAGAATCCAAACGTAGCCACATAACTTGGACTCAGATCAAGAAACTATATGCTGTCAGGATCCCAGAATTCTCCCTCGTGACCCCTTTAAGTCATTATCCCTCCTGCGTTATTGTCATCCCATTGCCAAAAATTACATTTTTGAAACTCGTGTTTTAGAATTGTGTTATAACCAGATTTAAGCCATAACCAAACTTTCATTCTCTTTTCACTATGTTGTTGACTAATTTACTTGCATATTTCATTCACCATGTTTACCACAAATAGCCTTTGAAAGTAAAATGAAAATTAAGCTGAAAAAGATGTGTTTTTGTTATGGAACAGTACATTTAAATTAATATGCTTAGAATATAAATTTCTAAACTTTGGATTTCTTTTCCCTTACAGACCACCAAATCCCATTGAATTTCTAGCATCATATCTTTTAAAAAACAAGGCACAGTTTGAAGATCGAAACTGACTTATTGGGAAGAACAGAAAATTTTGATTTCTACTGTAGATTTACATGATTAAGAGGCATCTTTAATTGCCATGATTTTTCCCCCTTTTTGGAAGTATAAGAACCGTCAGGACAACAGAACTTATTTCCGGAATTGCAGAAGAAAACATATATTCCTTATTTTGATTTAATCACCATACTTATTTAATGAGTATATTCTGTGCAATTTTTTCTCAGATTGTCTTTAACTTTGTTTTTAAATGACCTTCAAAATAAACTGTTAAAACGTCACTATTTGAAAGTAGTTTTTGTTTTATATGAGAAATACTTTATACGGTTCAGTTATTTTCATGAATTGCTTCTTTCTTGGGTCTTAGAATGCTGCAGAGTTTTACAACATGAATATACACCAGAGTCAAGTTCAACCTAAAGAAAAAGCTCAGCCAGTTTTCTCAGCATTATCCTTGGACCTCTTGGAGGGTGGGATCTAGGCATCTTCAGTTTTTAACATCACAGGTGACTCTAATGCACAGTGAAGTTGGGGTATTGCTATGAGCATTGTGGAGGTTGTGCAGTATCCTTCATTGCTATAAACCTTTGTGGTAGTAATATAATAATAGCTGTCTTCTATTACAATTCTATGTATCAGGCATAAGTACTATTTTACTTAAATTATCTTTTAATATAGCGACTCTACAAAGTAGATATTGTTATTCCCATTTTGCAGATGAGGAAACATTTGGAGAGATTAAGTGACTTGCTCAAGACCACACTGCTGGTAAGTGCTTGAATGGCATTCAGACCCAGTTCTGCCAGTGTGTTGCTGATAGAGAGCCACGTGAGAAGTACTTGTGTGAGTTCACATCATTGCTGCTTTTGGCAATAAAAAACACCAGCCAGTCCTTTTTTGGGGGGTCTGCTTACTTTGTGCTGTATGAAGAAACCAAGATAATTCATTAGCTCTGGAAAAAGAAAACTGAAGAAAGCCAGGCAGGAAGAATATTAAGGGAAGTAGTTCTCAGCGGGGAATGACTTTGCCTTCTCACTCCAGGGCACATTTGGCTGTGTCTAGAAACATTTTGGTTGTCACTGCTGAAGTAAGGTGGAGTTCTACTGGCATCTAGTGGGTAATGGCCAGGAATGCTGCTAAATATTTCACAATACACAGGCCAGCCTGCACGCCCATCCCATCCACAAGAGTTATCCAGTTCAAAATATCAATTCATGCTAAGGTTGAGATACCCTGCCTTGGGGGCACCTGGCTGGCTCAGTTGGTAGCAGGCAACTCTTGATCTCAGGATCATGAGTTCAAGCCCCACACTGGGCATAGAGTATACCTAAAAGAAAAGAAAAAGAAACCCTGCTTTGGAAGCACATTAAAGATGTGTGTCCAAGCTAAACATGTGAAAACAAAGTTGAGGTACGAGCTATGCTAATGTGGTATGTCTTAAATTTAATACTGGAAAAGCTTATTTCAGTAGGAGTGACACTTGTGGCAAGGTGACATGGTTTTGATTTAAACTTGCAGATGTGTATAATTTGCATAGGAAAAACCTGTGAAGATTGGGATCTCTTGCTTATGTAGTAGTTTCTGCAAATATTAATTCTATCTGATACATTTTGGTTATTTGGCTAACTTCCTACATTAGTCTGCCCAAGTCTTTTTTGTGGTATTTTAACATTTGATTAAGTACTAATTGGGTAATTTTTTATTAAAGCATCAATAGTTTTATCATCTTACAGCAGTTCTTCATCTGTGATTTACATCAGAGCCACTTGGGGAACTTTCCATATATATTTCATATATAAATAGCCCTGGAGAACCTGATTAAATTGTGATAGAGCCTGGCTTCTGAATTTGACAATAACTCTTCAAGGCATTCTGATAGAACCTCTGGTGAGGACCATTTAGAAGTAATGCAGTACTCTGCCTAGTGCTACATTACTTCTAGTGTTATATTATCTTTGAGTTGGGGCTTAAATTACTCAATCTTGAAATTGATACTTTTTAAAGTAACAGCTGAGAATAGACATATCTTCTGCTGGCAGTGCACATGCTGCTTAACCAATCCCTTATCATGTGCCAGGCACCATGCTAAATACATGAATTGTAAATCCGCAAAACCCTGTGAGGTAGGTTTAATTTTAATACCTCATTTTTAGATGGGAAAAATGAGATTTAGTTAACTTGCTCAAGGTTATAGGGGAAATAAGTTTGGGGCAGGGATTCAAACCCAGCTTAATGCTACTTTCCCTTAATGCTATATTACCCTCTGCTCTAATGCTCTCAGGTGTGCTTAGAATTTTTCTTTGGGGGGAAAATCAGTATTCTCTTGTGTGTGTATAGTAGACGCCCTTTTATCTAATTGGTAAATGAAAAAGTGAGTCATCGTAGGAAATCATAAATGACACTGAACAGTTTCTTTTTTAAACTTAAACATAATCTATATTAACTTGTTAATATTTCTATTCCAATCTTTTCTCTGTGATTGGGTTCTCTGATTGGAATTCTGTATCATTTTTCTTCCTCAAACCACTCCTGTAGTGTGTGGTCTGCACATTTAGTATCAGGGTTTTTGAGAGTAGACTATGCTTTTAGACATTTGAGCAGTAATTTATAGAATCTTACGCTTTTTTCATGATTTTTTTCTCCGGCCTTCAGTCTTACCTGCTTTTCATTTGACAGTTTTTACTAAATCTTTCCAAACGTTCCACCTAATTTTTGTACACCTTTTGCATTATGTGTTTTTATTTCATTTGTTTATGTAATATTTAATCAAATTAGGTAATGGTAGTACCTAGTGCAACTGGCCTATGTTAGCTGGAGAGCACTATTGACCTGTGTTAGTTATGCACACAGACCTGGGGAGGAGCCTGCAATCATGTGAGAATTTCCTAAAAAGTGTAGTCTATAAGCTTCAAGAGTTCAACCTTATTTTACCATGGGAATGGAGAACATCACTTACTCCTGTGAGCTGATGAAATAGGAACCAGTTAAGCAAATTTCTCTATACTTTGATGATGTATTTTACATGTAGCTGGCAATTGTATTATCGAAACCATTCCTACCCTTCGAACGCTTAATGGATAGGTTATTGTTTAGTAAACAAATACAGAAATAGAGTAGAAAGTCCTATATGTTATAGAATAAATTCTTTTTTTTAAATTATTTATTTATTTGACAGATGACAAGTAGGCAGAGAGGCAGGCAGAGAGAGAGAGGGAAGTAGGCTCCCTGCGGGGCTCCATTCCATGCGGGGCTCCTTTCGGGGCTCAATCCCAGGACCCTGAGATCAGGACCTGAGCTGAAGGCAGAGGCTTAACCCACTGAACACCCAGGCACCACTATAGAGTGAATTCTTTTTTTTTTTTTTTAAAGATTTTATTTTTATTTATCTGACAGATAGAGATCACAAGTAGGCAGAGAGGCAGACAGAGAGAGAAGAAGGCAGGAAGCAGGCTCCCTGCTGAGCAGAGAGCCTTATGTGGGGTTCGATCCCAGAACCCTGAGATCATGACCTGAGCCAAAGGCAGAGGCTTAACCCACTGAGCCACTCAGGCACCCCTATAGAGTGAATTCTTGAATTACATTGGTAGGTAGGTTAGTGGGAGGACCAGTAGAGCAAGTCAGGCATAGATTCATAGAGGAAATGGAGACCTTGAATTGAAAAAAAAGAAAAATGGTTTGGATAGAATGACAGCATTGTTAACTTAATTCTGATGATCCTATGGGAAGAATATTGAACCTTTGCTTAAATTTCATTTAGGAGAAGGTATAGTGGGATTTTAAGATTGATAACTTCCTGTTAGAAACATGATAGAATGGCTGTAGGGATTGTATAAAATATTATAGCCAGATATTTTTCTGGACTGGATTCCAAAAAGGCATTAACAAATTGGGAGGCCTGATACATATATATCACACTGTAGAAATAAGGGACCAAGTTGAAAGCTGCAAATGGTTATCACTGAGAATCTATTTATTTAAAAATCTCTACATTTAAATTAGGCTTCTGGAATATGAAATTAGTGTTTTGCATTATGTGGATCTCCATTAATTTAGGGGAGGTAAGTGAATAGTTTCAACATATTTTTTTCAAGAGTCTATCCTTAAATAAGGTAGCTAAAAAAGATGGACAGAAGTAATAATGATGGGATATATTGAGAGCATTCTAGGTCTTTTAACCTTTCACTTTTCTTGGCATTTTGGTCTTTGCTGAGTTTGACCAGTAAAAAAAAAGTAGGAAAGTAGTATAATAGTGGAAAATAGGTCACCAGATATAAAGGGGCCAGGCAGTAATGAATACGTATTTTCTTTAAAAAAAAAAAATTCTTATCAGCCTTAAAATAAAACCCTTAAAATCTTTTAATTATTATTTCATTTCTGGGAATTCAAAATAATATTAACAATAAATATGAAAAAAGTTTTACAAAATTTATTAAAATAATTGGGAGTGAACAAATTTTTATCTTAATAAGAATCACTAAATATGTACTTAGCTCAGTGTCAGGTACATAGTTAAATGTTTAATAAATATTACTTAATAAGCTTAGCTTCTGATGGAAGGGCAAACAATGCTAGATTGGAGTACTATTTTTTTTTTTTTTCAAGATTTTATTTATTTGAGAGAGAGAGAGAAAGAGAGCACAAGCAGGAGAGGCAGAGGCAGAGGGAGAGGGAGAAGCAGACTTCCCACTGAGCGGGGAGCCTGACATGGCTTGATCCCAGGACCCTGAGATTATGCCCTGAGCCGAAGGCAGACGCTTAACCATCCGAGCCACCCAGGCGCCCCTAGGTGGTTGTTGTTTTTCTTTTTTTTTTAATTGAAGTATAGTTGACACATAATGTTACATTAGTTTTAGGTTTATAACAGTGATTCAATAACTCTATAAGTTATGCTGTGCTCACAGTGTAGCTACCATCTGTCACCATACAATGCTATTATAATACCACTGACTGTATTCCCTATACTGTGCCTCTCATCCCTGTGACTTAATTCATTCCATAACTGGAAGATGCACCTCCTACCCCCGCCCTACTCCCCTCTGGCAACATCCAGTTTGTTCTGTGTCTGTGTTTATGGGTCTGTTTCTGCTTTTTTGTTTATTCATTCATTTTGTTTTTTTAAGTTCTACATGTAAGGGAAATCATAATAGTGTTTGTCTTTCTTAGAGTACCAGTTTTAATTGAAATCAAAATAGCATCTTTATGCTAAACTTGTCTCTCAGCCTTGATTTTTTCCAAAACTGTGGTTTTATTCTAGAATATCTTTTGGGTATGGGGCTTTTAGTATTTAGCGGACTCCTCAAGCTGTCCACCATGGATAAGTAAATTATAAAAATGTTCAATTTACTATTGCCATTTAGATTCCAGAAATCAAGCCTAAAGATGTATTTTGTATGTGTGTGTGTGTGTGTGTGTGTGTGTGTGTGTGTGTGTTTAGGTACTATATGTGGCACAAAATTCCAGAGATACACAAAATTTTAAATCTTTTATTCATCTTTGCACCTCAGCCACCTAAACAAGTACCGTCACCAATTTATTGTGTTTCCTCCTAGAAGTATTCTGTGTATATGCAAGTGTATGGGAATATATTTTTAAAGTATTTATTTTTACACGGATGGTAGCATACTTTATACATTGCTCTGCAATTTTCCTTTTCCTTTTTTTTTTTTTTTTAAATCTCTCTATACCAGTATACAGCACCACCTTATTCTTTCTAATGGGTGGATATGTAACAAGTCTCATATCGATGGATATTGTGGTTGTGCTAGTTGTTTGCTAATACAGACTGATGCAGCGAATATAGGACATGCTTTTTTAGAACATATGTTGGGTTCTAGGACTAGTGATGCCTTATTAAAGTCTGCTTTATAAGGACTCTCTTATTGAGGAATTCCATCTTAACCTTTTACTATGACTGTTTATGGAGTGTCAAACCCAAATCCCTGGTGGATATAATGGAAATTGTTAATAATATGGGAATTGTACATATTGTCAAATGGTTTGACTAGTAAGAATAATCCTTTGGGGAAAGAAGCCTCCAACAGAGCATTTTCATAGGGAGGAAGCTTAGATTTAAATTAGGTTACTAGTTTGGAATGATTCCTAGGATTGTTGCTGGGAGCAGAGGATAATGATAAGAAACAAAGATCAGCTTATAAATTGTTTTCAGAATATTTCCACTTTAAGTGAATTAAAATGATTTTAGTAAAATGAGTCTCACAGCAAGCCTGAGTCAGATATTGCTGTTTGTATTTGACAGATGAGAAGACTGAGGCTGGAAAAGGTTACATTACTAGATGCCCATGATCACAGCTGGTGAGGAACAGAGTCATGACTCAAATCTGATTTTCTAGTTTGACCAGCCTGAAATATGAAGCTTTCTTAGTTCATTGTATCCAGTGTCCCTTCCCCGCCTTGTTTTGGGTCATAGAAACAGAATCAGGAATCATTAACTTCAAGAGCTATCATTGCTTATCAATGCCATGTCAACCATATTGACCATTTTCCTTTTCTTTGAAATTTATGATGAAAGTTTACTAGTTTACCATGCCATCATTTACCACTGATTTTTGGTGCTCCGGGAAGAGTATGGTGGAATGAGCTGCAAGCCACATTTTTGTTATCTTTATTTTTATTTTTTTTTAAAAGATTTTATTTATTTATTTGAGAGAGAGGCAGTGAGAGAGAACATGAGCGAGGAGAAGGTCAGAGGGAGAAGCAGACTCCCCGTGGAGCTGGGAGCCTGATGCGGGACTCGATCCCGGGTCTCCGGGATCATGACCTGAGCCGAAGGCAGTTGTCCAACCAACTGAGCCACCCAGGCGTCCCATATTTTTGTTATCTTTAAATCGGCTATTTGGCACATCCTTTTTGTCTTTTTCTGCATTATATGTTGCTATTTTGGCAGGTGAGTCGCAAAGTGAGAGGGTTAAAAATTCAGTAAAGAAATACATATTGGTGGAGATTTAATCTAATAACTGTAGAAAAGGTGTGAAAGTCAGAAATGTTCCCGTAATTGATGAGGCTTTTAGGCCTGGGACCTCACGCAAGATCCTTGGGGCTTAAAATTGAAAAAGTGGGAGGAGGGGTGGGAACAGGACAGTAAATTAAAAATAAATATATTATGGTGCTAGGGAAACTTGAATACTAGGCAGCCAGATATTTGCTTTGAACTCTAGCAACGGTCTGTTTAGTATGAAATTCAGATATAACAATTTTATGGTTTTAACCTAAATCTTTTATTAAAGACATGCAAATTTCGTTTATTTTCTTCCCAGTTTTGGAATGATCTACTTCCTAACACTTCCTCCGAGGTCCAAGATACCCCACTTTCCTGTGATTCTTCTGTAATTTTAAAGGAATTCTTTATTCTTGACACTTATGTGAAATACTGGGATTTATAAGAGAAGGAAGGGTTGGAAATAATGTTTGTTGTATGCATACTGTGTCAGGCTCTACATTTATTAACTCTTGTAATCCTAGGGACAGCTCTCGAATATATTATCCCCTCTTCATAGATGAGAATAACAGGCTAGCTATATCACGCTTGAATCTAATTAGGGAGTTAAGACATGCACCTACATCCGTATAAAATGAAACAAGATAAATGTTTACATTGTCAAAGCCAAGATTAGGTGGTAAAGGTTGCCCCGTGAAGCAAAAACTAGCATTTGCGGAGACCACAGGCACACTACCACGTGCCTGCTTCTACAAATGAACTTCCCAGCGTGGCCACAGGCTCGCATCCCTCGGATTGAGACCTTGGGGGCGTGAATCCACTGAAGATTCGTGTGTATGAGGAGGTGGGGGGAGGGAGAGACGGACTGTCCTCAAGGAAAGCCGCATCGGCGAGCCCTCGGTGCTCTTCATTTAAGGAAGTCGGCTGGGGGAGGGGGCTTGCCCTGCGGCTGCGTCCTGCCTCCCCCCCCCACCCCCCCGCCCGCAGCTCCCTCCCCTCAGCCGCTGCTGCCGCTAAACCCCGGAGAGCGGAGCGCGCACGTTGAGATTCCTCGGCGGGCCTGGCCGCGGCTGCTGGGCATGCTCAGTGGGCAGGACCCGTTAGAGTGGCGAGTAAGGAAGCGTTGGCTCTTCTCTGGGTCTGCCTTCCCCGGTTCAGGCCCCGGCCCTGGGCTTTTGTGTGCGCGGAGCTGCAGCCGCCGCTGCCTCCTCGCGGGGCCGCCCGACCCCAGATGCCGTCTGGCCTGTCCGGTTTCCGCCGTTAACCTCGCCGCGCGGCTGGAGGAGGAGCGGGGCGGGGCGGGGCCCGCGGGCCGGCGGCCGGGCGGGCAGGAGGGCCCTGCCGGGGGTGGGGGTGGGTGCGGGGAGTCCCGCGGGGGGTGGGGGGAGGGGGCGGGCGCGGAGTCACGGGGGTGGGGTCACCGGCGGTGGCTCGGGGAGGCCAGCTGGGAGGGGAGGGGGCCGTGGGGGCGGCTCGGAGGAACCGGCCGCGGCTGGGGAGCAGCGGCGAGTCCGGGGGCCGGGGCCGGGGCTTCCCGGGCTTCGGTGAAGCCGCCGCGGGCCCCATCTTCCGGCGGTCGCCGGAGTTTGTGGTGATTGTTGCTGCCGCCGCCACCGCCCCGGCTGCCATCTCCTCCTCCTGGGCCGCCGCCTCCTCCTCCTCTTCCTCCTCCTCCTGGGCCGGGCCGATCCCCTCCCCGCTGCCGCCTCCTCCTGGGCTGGGCCCGCGGTGTCTCGTCCCCTCGCGGAGCCGCTCCTGCCGCCGCCGCCGCCGCCTCCTCATTCATCCTCGTGCACCATAGGCGGCACAGGCTCCAAGATGTCCAACCGAGTGGTCTGCCGGGAAGCCAGTCACGCCGGGAGCTGGTACACAGCCTCAGGTAGGGCCCCAGGCCGGCCGGCCCGTCCGCCCGCCGCCGCCGCCTGGCCCGGCGCCCGGCCGCCCGAGGTCGGCGGGAGGACCGCGTGGGGAGGGAGCGGCCCGGAGGCCGGCCTCGCCGCCTCCCCCACCCGGGTGGCATCCCGCCGGGCAGCCCGGGGCCGGGCGCCCTCTCGCTCACCCCGGAGTTGGGCGAGAGGGAGAGTCGCCGCCTTGGCAGCCTGCGCCCTCCCGGGACCGGGCTCGAGGCAAGAATGTGCTCCCGGAGCTCCGGGACCCGAGCCGACTTGTCGCCTCCTGGGGCTCCGGGGAAGCGGGCGGCCGAGCGCTGCCACCCCCGGGAGGACGGTTTGCTCGGCGCCCGAGCCCGGCTTCCCCCACCCGGAGCCGAGGGAGGGACGCTTTCGTGCGCTCGCGGTTGCTCCCCGCCGGCGCTGCGAAAGGCGCCCGCGACCCGGGCGGCTCTCTGGGTCTGGCCGTGTGCGCCGCCGGCTCTGCTCACCCGTCTCCTGCGAGGAAGCCTTCTCCCTCTTCCGCCGGCGGTTCGGAGGCAGGCAGCGTTCCGCTCACCTCTCGGGTGCTCGGCTGTCTGGAAAGGAGTGCCCGGTAGGACTTTTTCACGTTGCCAGACGAGAGACGGGGTCTCCGCCTGCGAGATCTGGTGGAGGAGGGCCTTTTCTGGGCTGGGCAGCTCCTGTGTGTTGGGGGTAGGGTACAAGTATTGCCAAGCCGTGGCTTGGGGTGGCCTCCCAGCTCTTTTGTCAGTGTTTTCATTGTTACTGTCATTCGCGGAAAGGGGCAGCTGGAGATGGCATCAGCACTTTGCTCAGCAGCCTCGCCGGTCCCTAGTCGCTCACCACCGAGCAGGTGCTGGAACTACCTAGCGAATTAGATTAGGCTCTGCGCGAATTTAGCCTTCTGTCGACACTGTCTGCAAACATTTTAGGCGTCTTTATGTAAGAAAGCCTAGGGACTTTCCCTTTAACGAACGTCTTGTTAGGACGACTGTTTCCTGGGATTACTTTCAGGAGTCACATTTCTGGTAAGTTAACAAAGAAAGTTCCACTGTGATTCCTAATAGTGTTCAGTCATTTGGTATTGGCTTGTCAATAACTAGACCTAACTTTAATGTGGATCGCATCATGTTTCCTTTTGCACATAGTTGGGTTGGGTAGTGACATGGCTTGTGAGACAGCAAAGATTTGGAAGAAAATTCATTTCTTTGAAGTTGCTAAACGGACTCACATATACATGCACTTTACTGACTCACTGAAGATTTGCTGTGTTAAGAAGACACAAAAGAATCCTAATGATTGGATTTGCAAGCCTAACAGGTAGCTGTATTTTTGTACTAAACAGGTGACATTTGGCTTCCCTTCATGGTCCTAAAGTACTTCATAAACGTTTAATCAATTCCCACAGTCTGAGAATGTCAGTTAAGCTTTTCTTGTTCTACGCATGGGGATGTGCCCAAGACTTGGTACTAGCCAGTGGCAGAACAGAAATTGAGAAATAGAAGAGTCCCTGGCTCCTGGGCTTGTCCTCCATTAAGTACATTATTAATATTCAGTTTATCAATGCATAATTGTCTTTTCTGGGTTACAAGTCAGTAAGCTGCTTTCTTCAGTATGTTTTCAAGTCTCAGTTTTCACTTGCATGGCCATCTTTTGATTTATTTCTTTTGGTTTTGTTTTCTATATCTTTCTTTAAGTGTTTTATACTTTTTAATGTAGTTTGCCTTGAAATTTGGGCAAATAATTATGGAGAGGGACGCCTGGGTGGCTCAGTTGGTTAAGCGGCTGCCTTCGGCTCAGGTCATGATCCCAGCGTCCTGGGATCGAGTCCCGCATCGGGCTCCTTGCTCCTCGGGGAGCCTGCTTCTCCCTCTGCCTCTGCCTGCCACTCTGTCTGCTTGTGGTTGCTCTCTCGCGCTCTCTCTCTCTCTGACAAATAAATAAATAAAATAAAAAAAAGATTAAAAAAAAAGATTCTGGAGGAATTTTTATAGATTCTTGAATATTCTTTGGGTAGTAAAATAAAGCATGGCTCACACTTTGGACTTGAAAAGGCTTCTTCAGTAATCTCAGTTATAAGAAGAATCCTTTAGGGGCGCCTGGGTGGCTCAGTGGGTTGAGCCTCTGCCTTCGGCCCAGGTCCTGATCTCAGGGTCCTGGGATCAAGCCCCACATCGGGCTCTCTGCTCAGCGGGGAGCCTCCTTTCCCCTCTCTCTCTCAGCCTGCCTCTCTGCCTACCTGTGATCTCTCTGTCAAATAAATAAAATTAAAAAAAAAAAAAAAAAAGAATCCTTTAATCCAGCTCAAAACATTCTCTGATTATAGCTATTTATCAGTAGTGAATGAAAATGAACTATTTTCTTCCTCTTTTTTTTTTTTACGGTGTTATATTAGTTTTAGCTGTAAAATAAAGTGATTCAACAATTCCTAAAATGGACTATTTTCTTAAAAATTTGAAATGTAATCTTCTTTCCCTAAATTCTCAATGAAATCAATAATGCCATTTTGATAATGTGAATTGTCCTAGAGAAACTTATTGTTAAAAAATTCAAAGCATCTGTGGCATGTGTGTGTGTCTATGTGTGATTTTAAACTTAAGTAATAATAAAGAGTGAATTTAAAGCAATGCAGTTGTTAAAGCTTATTTTATATTTTAAAAATAAATGAAGTAAAAATAGTTAAGTAAACTTTGACTTAGTCTAGTAACTTTTTTAACAGTATCGCAGTGTGCCTATGTTGGTAACATTGACCAGTGGAAAACTTTTACTTGTGTTATTATTGTTTCCCTAGTGAACTAGCTCTAAGAACTTGAGTAATAGGAGAGACAGATGTGATTGTGGATTGTCATTCTATCCTTCCTACAGCATTCAGATCATGTCCATAGAATTAAAGTATTCAGTTACTGTTATAAGTAAGGGTGAAATCACATATACTTCAGTTACATAGCTAGCTCAGAGGAAAAAAAAAGTGTGTGTGTGTGTGTGTGTAAGTATATGTTATGTATATATACACATATTTGCTTTCATTTTTATTTAGCTCTTGTTATATGCTAGCCCTTTGATAGAAGTATAAATTATTCCCTGTTCTCAAAGAATTTACAGTTTATTTGAAGTAAGTCATAAGATAGCAAATAAACTTTGGATCCATTGAGGTAGTGCTTTTAGGAGTTCTGAGGATTATGGAATCACTTCAAGGTAGGATTTGAATTGTGGTTTGAAGGAATGGTGTTTATTAGTTCGGTCAGAGAGGAGAAAAGAACATTGGGGAAAACCACAAAATACAGAGGCAAATAATGTAAGGAGGTCAATTTAATAAGAATATAAGATTCATACTGGAGTATGTAGTTCTTGAGCCTGGAGTACTAGCTTGCTGCTAGAGTATGGATGCCTGTGAGTGCTGTGCAGCATAGTGATTTGACTTACTCAGTAGGCAGTCAGGACCAAGGGAGAAGTTTCTGAGTAGGGAACTAATATGGAAGTAGCATTTTAGGAAAATTAATCTCTTGGGAAGGTTAATCCTCACTTCTTTACCCGTGTATATCAGGGATCAGCAAACTATGCCCGCAGCCCAGATCCAGCCTACAGCCTTTATCTTGGTCAAGTCTACTAGCTAAGAACGGTTTGTAATTTTCAAAGGGTTTAAAAACAAACGTAAACCAAGAAGTGTAGTAGAAACTGCCTGTGGCCCATAAAGCCCCTAAAATATTTATTATTTGGCCCTTTAGAGAAAAATATGCCGACCTCTAGTGTAGATTAGTGGTTTTCAAAGTGCGATCTCTAGACCAGCAGCATAATGTGTCTGAACTCTGTATTTTCTCTATATTTTGTATGGCTTTTATTTTATTTCAGGCTCTTACTATCTTCTGTCAAGACAGTTATAACTGCCTCATAACCAGCCTTCTTTCTGCCAGCCTTATCCTCCTTCAGTTCATCCTCTACATCACTCCCTGAATAATCTGTCTGACCACATAATTCCTTTGCATAAATCTTATTGACCCATCTTGCCTGTTGGAAAGGTCTAAGTTTCTTCATGACTTGGCGTCCTCCTATCTCTTGGGCCACTCCTTCTCACCCCATCCCAGTCCTTGTTTTTACCACCCTTAAGCAACATGTAGCAGCTGCAGTTGTTTCTTTAAATACACTGTGCTTTTACACAAGCTCTTTGCTCTGTTGAAATGTACTTTGCCTGGATAATTCCCACTCCTTTAAAGACTCAGGTGTTCATACCCCCAGGAAGGCTGTCCTAATGCCTGACCTCTCCCAGGATGTTTTTGTTGTTCCTTTGTACTTCCATAATGTCCTGTGTGTATCTCTGTACATTTATTTGGTTATCTGTGTGTGTGGTTGTCTTCTTCTTCTTCTTTCTTTTTTTAAAAAGATTTATTTATTTTAGAGAAAGAGGGAGAGAAAGTGTGCATATGAGTGAAGGGAGGGACAGAGGGACAGAATCTCAAGCAGACATTCTGCTCATGACCCATGAGATCATGACCTGAACCAAAACCAAGAGTTGGATGCTTGACTGACTGAGCCACCCAGGTGCCCCCGTGTGTGTGGTCTTCTATAAGGTTTGGAACTCCTCGAAGCTAGGAACATTGTCTGGCTCATTTTTTGTATCTTAAGTACTCAGCACAGTAGGTGCATAGTAGGTATTCAGTAAGTATTTGAATGAATGAATGAATGAATGAATGAATGTTAAAGTGCTTGGCATAAAGTAACTATGGACAAAGATATTGTTTCAATCCTGAAGAGCAGTGGGGGTGATAAAGGACTACTGCTGGTTAAGTCTCTTGAGTATGGTATCGGTGAAGAGTGTTGCTGGTGGGAAAGGATTAGAAATCCTGATTCACCAGTTGGGTCCCCATTTTATCTAAGATTTTCAGAGAATCGTGACATACATATAGAAAAATGTACAATTAGATGAATTTTCACAAAATAAGCACATTTATTTAATCAGCACCCAGCTCAAGAAACGTATCAGTACTGGAATTCCCAACCCTTACTGTGTTCCTGCTAACAGTAGAAAAGTTTTGTCTGTTTTTGAAATCTACATAAAATAGAATCATAAAGTATATCTTATTTGAGCTTCTTCTGTACAATATTACATTTAGGAGATTAACGCTTGTTGTGGTTTGTTTCTTCTCATTGTTGTATTCTGTTCTGTGAATATACCATAGCTTATCCATTCTACTGTTGGTGGATGTTTGGTTGTTTTGCTGCAATGAATTTATTTATGTATGCAGATTCCATATCTAGTGCGGGCGTGGAGCCCAATGCAGGGCTTGAGCTCACGACCCTGAGATCCAGACCAGAGCTGAGATCAAGAGTTGGATGCTTAACTGGCTGAGCCACCCAGGTGCCCCTGCAATGAACGTTTTTGTACTTTTTTTCCTGATGAACATGCATATGCATTTTTATTGGTTGTGTACCTTAGAGTAGAATTATTACGTCATGGTTATGCTATGTTCATTTTTAGTAGATTCTGCTAAAGTTCTGGAAAGTGTTTTTACAAATTTACACTCCCACTACCAATGTATGAGAGTTCTAGTTGTTCTGTATCTTTGTCAGCACTTATTATTGTCAGACTTCTTATTTTTAGTTATTCTGGACTGGTGTGTAATGGTATTGCATATAGTTTTAATTTTATTTTCCTGATGACTAATGAGGTTGAGTGCTTTTTCATATTTGGGACCCCATGTTATTGGCCATTTGGATTTCTGCTTTTGTGAAGTATCTGTTAAGCCTTTTGCCCTTTTTCTGTTAGGCTGTTTACTTTTTTCATATTGATTTGTAGTTCTTAACATATTCTGGTGACAGTCTTGTTGGTTATGTGCATTGCAGGTATATTCAACTCTAACTAGCTCTTCCAGGATCTTGGTGTTTTGGTGAATCAAGGTGCTTGATTTTAAAGTCTTGTTTATCAATTGGTTAGTGCTTTTTTGTTTCCATTTATGAAATCTCTGCTTGTATCAGTGTCATGAAGTTACTTCTCTATGTTTTCTTTTAAAAGCTTTATCCTTTGACCTTTCATATTTAGATCAAGAATTCATTCAGTTGATAGCTGTATGTGTATGGAGTAGGTACATTACATAAATTTTTTTGTTGAACTAAATGTAGATACAGAAAAAGTATACAAATCAAGTGTACAGTGTGAAAAATGTACACAAGTTCACCATACTCTAACCTGTCCTTTAGATCCAGAAATAGAACATTTTCAGCATCCCAAAAGGATACATTACATTTTAATGTTCTTGAAATTGGTATATCTAACGTTAGCTATTTGTATCCAAGTATGTGTTTAATGTGGGGGCTCCCCCCTCCCCCGCACCTCCCCCTGAAAATAGTTGTTATATTGGTGGTACCTCCTATAATTACTGGTGTCCTAGAAAGTGAAATGCTTTCAAAGAACATTCTTGAAATGTTTATATGATCTATATCTTAATTGCAGTTTTACTTTTTGAGTTGTTTTCATTCATTTTGCCATATTTCTGAACATTTAATAAAATATATCAGGGTTCTGTAGTTGGAAAACCACAATCGTTTTATTTTTTTGATATGTGCCTTGAGTGTGAAAATACATATTGGTGTGTAAAAAATTAAAGAACTGACTAATAAAAATGTTCTTCTTTGAAGAAAAGAGATTATCTATTTAGATTAAAAATTAACTTTTTTGGATTACTAAATATGGTGTTTTGTATGCTGATTTTTTTCTTTGCATTTCATCTTGCTGTTTTACTTGGAGAAGGGCAAGACAAAGAAAGAACAAACGTAATAGGCAAACTGTTGAGATTATTGCTTGATTGCCTCTGGCTCTTTCTCACTTTCCTTCTTTTTTCTCATATAATTTCCAAATAAAAATCATCTTCTTTCCTAACTCCATGGTGTAGTTTGTATTTATCTGTTTTGGGGGTGTTGTCCTTTTGAAAGACAAAGATGAATAACAAAAGTGTCTTTCATTAAGCTTATTCCATAGGTGCATTACATATATTTGTATATAAGCTGTAATCCTCCAAAGGATCTTATAAGGTTGGTATTATCTCCATTTATGGATGTGGAAACAATGACTCAGAGAGGTTGAGTAACTTGTTTAAGGTGTAGTAAGTGGAAGAGGGACTCTAGGGAGCAGTCTGACTCCAGAGAGGTATGGTGAGATATGCTCTCCCAAACGTTGACTTTTTCTGTTCCATTTCAGGTTTTTCTCAAACTTTTGATGTTTACCTATACTTGAATATGATTTATGGTTTATAAAGAATTTTCTCATATATTTTTGATTTTCACAATAATCCTGTGATTAGGTATAGGATAGGTAAGGCAGGTAGGGCTTTAATCTACCCCCTCCTTGCTATCTTTGATGAGGAACTAAGACTTGGAGGAGGCTTAAACTGCCTGAGCCATACTACTGATAAATGGTGAGCAAGATTTGAACAAAGGACTTCTGGCCTGAAGTCTGCCATTTTTTCTATTTGTAGTGATGCTGGAGTAAGAGAGAAGTTGAATTGTTTGGGATCAGTAAACATCTCTATAATTGTTAAGTAAATATCTTAGTTTATAGAATAATAAAAGTGTGACTAGAAACACTTAGGAATATTGAATATTATTCATGGAATATAAATACTGACACAGGAAGGTTTTTTTTTTTTTTTTTTTTTTTTAAATTAGGCTAGTCCCAGAATTTGATTCAGGCCTAGCAAAACTTTTTTTTTCCTTAAGATTTTATTTATTTATTAGAGAGAGAGAGGGCACAGAGCATGAGTGGAGGGGGTATGGGGCAGGGGGAGAAGCAGACCCTGAGTGGGGAGCCTGATGTGGGCTTGATCATGAGATCATGACCTGAACTGAAGGCAGATGCTTAACCGACTGAGCTACCCAGGTGCCCTGGGCCTAGCAAAACTTGACATTTCTGGAGAGGCTTTACTTAACATTCAGTAATTCAATATTGAATAAACCGAATTCTTTGTGAAAGGTACTGCTCTAGGGACTAGGTTGTTTTTTTTTTAATTTTTTTATTTATTTATTTTTTTTCTAGGGACTAGTTTTGTAACAGGAGATGAAACATAAAAGCCCCGAGTGTGTGATCTATTTGGAGGAGACAGACAATAAATAAGGTAAATAAGTAAAATATATAGCATATTAGATAAAGGAAAGTATATAATTATTTGCTTTGTAATAAAGCAAATAAAGCAGGGCTTGCTGGTATGTAAAGAGTTTTAAGGATTGCAGAGAAGTTTGCAATTTTTTAAATAACATTGAAAGGGAAGACTTCACTTGAATGGCATTTGAGTGAAGACTTGAAGTAGATGAGAGAGTGAGCCTTGCATTCTGGACAATTTTAGGGGCTGGAATAATTTTAGGCTGAGGGTCCTGCAAGTTTTAAAGGTTGCGAGGCTAATGCAGGCTTGGAGGGTTTGAGGAACAGTGAGGAGTCCTTGGCAACTGGCATGAAGTGACCTGGGACAGAGCAGTGTGATAAGAGGTTCAAAGTAAGTGGCTAGAGCAGAGACACAGAAGTGTGGTCAGGTGGGGCGCCTGGGTGGCTCAGTGGGTTGGAGTCTCTGCTTTTGGCTCAGGTCATGATCTCCAGGTCCTGGGATCAAGCCCCACACCGGGCTCTCTGCTCAGCGGGGAGCCTGCTTCCCCCTCTCTCTCTGCCTGCCTCTCTGCCTGCTAATGATCTCTCTCTCTGTTAAATAAATAAATAAAATCTTAAAAAAAAAAAAAAAAGAGGTGTGGTCCAGGTAAGTCCTGAAGACCACTGTAAGGGCTTTTGTTGAACAGCTTTTGGAAGGTTTTGAGCAGGTGATGACATGATCTAATTTAGATTTACTAGAACCACTTGATTGCTATTTTGGTCCTTGGGGAGTGGTGAAGGCTGTGGCAAGGGCAGAACTGGAGAAACCAGTTGAGGGGAAAGCTCTAGTCCAACTGGACTGAGTAATAGCAGGGGAGGTGGGTAAGAAGTGGTTGGTTACTGGATAGATTTTGAAGGTAGAGCTGAAAGGATTTGCTGCCTACTTGAAAGTGGGCTGTGAGAGAAAGACAAGAGTCATAGGTATTTCTTAAGGTTTATCCCTTAGCAATTGCAGGAGTGGAGTAGCTACCATCTGAGGTAGGGAGGACTTAGAAAAAAATGGGGGAAGGCAGGTTAGGATGTCAATTTTGATTTGTTAAATTTTAAGATGTTTACTATACAGTCACCTGGCTACATGAGCCTGGAGTTTAGGGGAGAGGCCTAGACTGGAGATGTAAAATTGGGAATTATCATTATATAGATGGGTGGTTTTAAAGCCAAGTGTCTGGGTGAAATCACCACAAGAATGAGAATAGCTAGAAAAAAGGTTCATGATCTAAGCCTTAAAACATTTCCAGCCTGAACAGGTTGGGGAGATGAGGGAGATCACTTAAGGAAGGCAGATTAAGCATCTCTGTAGGTGGAGAATGAGATATCCTGGGAGCCAGGTAAAGAAAATGCTTAAAGACATCTCAGCACAGTTTTTCTTTGACATACACATTTAAGTCTTTGATATCATTTATGGTTCCCAGAGCTTCCTGACTGGTTGCCTAGTTTCCATTCTGTTCTTTACACAGCAGAGAGAGGGAGATCTTTTTTTTTTTTTCATTTTTAATTAATTAATTTTTAAAATTAATGTATAATGTATTATTTATTTCAGGGTACAGGTCGGTGATTCATCAGTCTTAAACAACACCCAGTGCTCACTACAACATGTACACTCCCTAGTGTCCATCAGTCAGTCACCCCATCCCCCCTCATCTCCACCCCCCCAACAACCTTCAGTTTGTTTCCTAAGAGTGTCTTATGGTTTGTCTCCCTCTCTGGTTTCATCTTGTTTCACTTTTTGAGAGGGATATCTTTTAAATATATGAACGAGATAATATTCTTTTCTCAAAGCCCTCCTCTCATACTTAAAATCACATTCACAATTTTTACTGATGTTTGGAAGGTCTTACATGCTCTGACCTCTGCTGCGTAACTTTCTGATTTCATCTCCTAGCACTTACCCTTTATGCTGTTCCGGCTGTTCTGGCCCCTAAACTGTTTCCCAAATATGTCAGGCTTATTCCTGCTTTAGGACTTTTGCAGGTACTTCATAAGATTGGCTAGTTCTAGCTGAGTAGCCAAGGAGAGGATCTTTTTATTGATTCCCTTATTTTGCCAGTTACAACTAGGAGGAGAAATAGGAAGAGGTGAAAATGGGTGGGATAGCTTTTCCCAAAGTGTTCTGAGAAACAGTAGTCCCTGGAGATGCCTTTGCAGAAAGGCTTTATGGTCAAATAAGTTTAGGAAATGTTGCATCTGTTTTTCTCCCTTGGGCCCAGGCAACTAACAATAGACTTGTTTTATGGGTCATTACATGGTCTATCTTGGTGAATGTTCTGTGTTCATTTGAAAATAATGTATGTTTTCTGTAGTTGTGGGGTGGAATGCTTCCTAAATGTTAATTAGGTTAAGTTGGGTTATTGCATTTAAATCTTTTATGTTCCTGTTGATTTCCTTATTTTATTATTGATGTTAATTCCTGAGAGCAGTGTTGAAATTTCCAACTATAATTCTGGATTTGTGTATTATTGCTTTTAGTTTTGTTGATTTGTTGTTTCCTGTAGTTTGAATCTCTGTTATTTGATTTACATGTTTGGGATTGTTTCTTGAATTGACTGTTATTATGTATGTTCCTCTTTGTATCTGGTAGTAATTCTTGTTCTGAAGTATTCCTTGTTTTATATTATAAAGCCAGGCCAGCTTTCTTATTGTTAATGTTTGCATGATACATGCTTTTCTCTCTGGGTCAGGGGTCACCGAGACTACCTTCAGGTTTGATGATTCCTTAGAAGGACTCAAAGAACTCAGAAAAGCTGTTAGATTTACAAGTATGGTTTATTACAGAGAAAGGGTGCAGATTAAAATCGAGGAAAGGAAAAGGTGCATACGGTGGAGTAGAGGAGAAAACAAGTGTAAGGGTCTAGTTGTCCTCTCAGTGGAGTTGCTCTGACAGTGTTGAATTCTCTCATCAGTGATGCATGACAACAAGATGAAGTCCTGCCAGCCGGGAAAGCTCATCTGGGCTTTGGTATCCAGGGTTTTTATGTGGTAGTGGTGGTGGGGGCAGTGGGGGAGGTACTATTGGGGAACAGTTGGGGGGCAGTCTTGTAGGCATGAAGCTCGGTTGTGACTTAACTAATCAGTCTTCAGCCCTCCTGTCTTTTGCAGAGCTCATAGTGATACAGTGTGGCCCAGGGTACCAGGAAAACAAAAACGGCCATTTACCATAAATCACATTGTTAGTGTGAACAATCTAGCAAGGCTTTAGGTATACAAAGACACTTTTTTTTTTTATTGTGGTAAAATAAACATAGCACAAAATTGTCTATCTTACTAATTTTTAAGTGTACACTTCTGTGGCATTAAGTGCATTCATACAATTTGCAACTATCACCAACATCCATCTCTAGTATGTTTTCCCCAACTGAAAGTCTGTACCCATTAAACCCTAACTTCCCATTGACTCCTCTCCTCATCTCCTGGCAACCACCATTCTACTTTATCTATGAATTTGCCTAACCTAGGTGCCTCAGTTAAGTGGACTTATATTTGTCCTTTTGTCTGGCTTACTTCACTTAGCATGTTTTCAAGGTTAATTCATAGCATAGCATGTATCAGAATGTTCTTTTTCTTTTTTTTAAGATTTTATGTATTTATTTCACAGACAGAGATCACAAGTTGGCAGAGAGGCAGGCAGAGAGAGAGGGGGGAAGCAGGCTCCCTGCCGAGCAGAGAGCCTGATGCGGTGTTAGATCCCAGGACCCTGGGATCATGACTTGAGCCGAAGGCAGAGGCTTTAACCCACTGAGCCACCCAGGCGCCCCAGAATGTTATTTCTTTTTAAGGCTGAATAATATCCATTGTATGTATATACCATATTTTGTTCATTCATTCACTTACTTATTTTTTAAAGATTTTATTTGTTTATTTGACAGAGAGAGATCAGAAGTAGGCAGAGAGGAAGGCAGAGAGAGAGAGAGAGAGAGAGGGAAGCAAGCTCCCCACTGAACAGAGAGTCCGATCCCAGGATCCTGGGATCATGACCTGAACGGAAGGCAGAGGCTTAGCCCACTGAGCCACCCAGGTGCCCCTCATTCACTTATTGATAGATAGTTGGGTTGTTTGTACCTTTTGGCTTTGGGAATAGTATTGCTATGACTTTTGGTGTACAAGTATCTGCTTGAGTCCCTGCTTTCAGTTGTTTTGGGTATCTATCTAGGAGTGGAATTGCTGGGTCATATAGTAATTCCGTGTTTAACTCTTTGGGGAATTAGCAAACTGATATTAACAGCAGCTGCACTATTCTACATTCCTATCAACAGTGCTCGAGGATTCTACTTCCTTCACATCCTTGTGGACACTTGTTTTTTCCTTTTAATAATAGCCATCCTAATGAGTGTGAAGTTCTATCATTATGGTTTTAATTTGCATTTCTATAATGACTAATAATATTTTTGAAGATTTTGTTACTTATTTGAGAGAAGAGAGAGTGCACATGAGCGGGAGGGGAGAAGGGGGGAGAGAGAGAGAATCTCAAGCAGGTTCTTCCTGAGGGAGGAGCCCCTTGAGGGGCTGAGATCATGACCTGAGTAAAAATCAAGAGTTGGATGCTCTACTGACTGAGCCAACCAGGTACCTGACGGTATTTCTTTTAGCACTTTATAAATATTCTATTGAATTTTGGCTTGCACAGCTTCTGAGAATTCTGTGAAATTTTAAAAAAATATTTGTTTCTTTCAACAGAGTAGATTTTTTCTTTTCTTGTGGTTGTGTTAAGATTTTTTTTTAATTTATTACCATTTTCTTGCTATTTTATCATCATATATGTGCCTTTGAGTAATCTCTGAGTTTATCCTTTTTGGAATTTGCCAAGTTCCTTGGATCCATGGGTTATAGTTTACAGCAAATTTAGAAAAATTGTCATTTTAGTCATTATTACCTCAAATATTTTTTTACCCCCTTTGTTTTCTAGACTCCAGTTAAAAGTATGTTAAATAGCTTGATACTGTCCTCTAGTTAATTGGGAATTATTTTTTTTCCTTTTCCTTTTTTTCTCTCTGTGCTTCCTTTTAGATAACTTTTTTTTTTAAAAGATTTTGTTTATTTAGGGCGCCTGGGTGGCTCAGTTGGTTGGGTGACTGCCTTCAGCTCAGGTCATGATCTCAGGGTCCTGGGATCGAACCCCACATGGGGCTCCCAACTCCATGGGGAGTCTGCTTCTCCCTCTGACCTCCCCTCCCATGCTTTTTCTCACTCTCTCTCTCACATGGATAAATGAAACCTTAAAAAAAAAAAAAAAGGTTTTATTTATTTATTTGACAGAGTGCGAGGGAGGGAACACAATCAGGGGAAGTGGGAGAGGGAGAAGCAGGCTGATGTGGGGGGGCTTGATCCCAGGACCCTGGGATCATGACCTGAGCCTAAGGCAGATGCTTAACGACTGAGCCACCCAGGTGCCTCAGATAATTTTTATTTTACTTTGTTTTCATGTTCACTGATTTTTTTGTCATGTGCAATATCTGAATTTGCATTTAGTTCCATCAGTGACATCTTTTAAGTATAAAAAAGTTAATAAAATAACTGCTAGTTTCACCTGAATATTTTCTTATTATTTATTGCTGTTTTGGCTTTTTCAGATGGTAAATTTATTTATAGGTTTAAAAAACATTTCTGTATTGTGTCCTAGAAATCAGATTGACCAGTGCTTATTCTTCTGGTATAAGTTTTTAGTTGCGAGCAATACTGTTTTGCTTCAGAGCTAATAAAAAGAGTTAGTTTCCCCCGCTCCCTCCCTGAGATTAGGGCAACCTGGAAATTGATAATACATGTGAATTGTAGCTTAATATTGGTTTAGGATTATTTTCTTTTAAATGGGATTATAAATTTAAAAATATTGTGAATACATTCAGACATTTTAAAAATTAAGGGATTAATTAAGAGGCTCATTCCTTTGCCACCCCTGTATGTTTCATATTCCCCTTTTCTTAAATAGGTATGTGTTTTTATCAATTTCTTGAGGATCCATTGTTTTGTTAAGCATATACAAGCACATATGAATATATTGTCATTTCCTATGCTTTTTCAGCAAATAGTAGTATAGTATATTGTATAATTGTTTTGTACTTAACAAATTTAATAATTGAAGATATTTTTGTGTTGTAACACACACAACATGTAACATGGAGAGTCATTCTACCTATCACACCCTCCTTTTTGGTTATTGCTTATTCTCATTCTTCAAAGGAAGATTGTTATGGTGTATTCAGTAAGGTGACCCAGAGTTGAATGGCTAAATAATGTATTATTAGATCTCCAACAGTTATTTTCAGACTTTTCAGTCTGAAATTCCCTTTACACTCCTCAAAATGACTGATTACCTCAAACAGCTTTAAAAAAAAAACACGAATTATATCTATCAATATTTGCCAGATTAGAAACTAACACTGAGCTTTTAAAATATTTACTTAAAATGTTTTAAAAATAAAAACCCATTACATGTTAATATTAATAGCATTCTTAATGAAAGTAAATTTATTTTCCAAAACAAGGAAAATATGAAAGATTGGCATTTGTTACATTTTTGCAAATATCTTTAATGTCTAGCTTAATAGAAAACAGCTGGAGTCTCATATCTGTTACTGCATTCATTTTGTTGTGATATATTTTTAACCTGAACCATATCAAGAAAATCTGGCCTCATACAGATATGAATTGGAAAAAGGCAGAGTATTTTAGTGGACTTTTCAGATAATTGTGGATATCCTTTTATGATGTTACACTAAAACTAAAGTTGTAGTTTCTAAAAATTGTTTTATTGAAATACAGTTGACATGGGATGAATTATACATATTTAATATACCTGTGAGATTGTCAGCATCAGAGTGGTGTGCTTCTAAAGGCAGTTTTAGAAAGATTAATTCCAATCTGGAATTTGAAATCCTAGGAATGAAGTTTTTTTTTTTTTTAAGATTTTGTTTATTTGAGAGAGAGAGTGAGAGAGGAGAGACCGAACAAGTGGAAGGGGTAGAGGGAGAAGGAGAGAGAATCTCAAGCAGACTCTGCACTAAGTGTGGAGCCCAACATGGGACTCAGGTCTCACAATCCGGAGACCACAACCTGAGCCAAAATGAGGAGTCAGACACTTAATTGACTGTGCCATCCAGGTGCCCCAGTAATGAAGTTTTTCTACTGTTTTCATTAAGATCTGTCTATCTTCCACTTAAAGTGGGTCTATATCTGTGCAGAATTTTTGTAACACATACATTAGTCATTTGGAAAATATTTGTTCCTTGGTTTATGCCGATCTTGCAAATGTTACGCATGTTATCATTCATCGTTAAAGAATCACATTTGTTAGTATCACCATTCTTATCAGAAAAGTCTAGTTGACTTGGGAAGCTTTTAAGCCCATAATGGTAGAAACAAATTTTGCAGAATTTCAGTTTTCTCAAAGCTTTAATTCATAGTCAGCAATATATACTGACAGTTGTTTCCCTTGATGTGATAGGCTCACTGTTGATTTTCAAGGAAATTCTGCTAAATGCCCAAGATCAAGTAACCATTATTTGTCAGTCATTCCTTCAAGAAAAATGTTGTTCCATAAAAAAATGGCTAGGTCAGCTTACAACTCAGTCATGTAAGTGCTTTCCTTTGAGACAGCCATGGTGCTTTCCATTTCAGCACACAGAATATTGAAAAGTGTGTACTCAAGGGTTGAGATATAATAAAATGTGTCATATTTATAGCTATAGTTCATCAAAGACATTCCTAAATGAAACTGGCTTTTTTTTTTTTTTTTTAAAGTTTGTTATGTGTGTGGTGGCGAAGAATGTAATGGCTGCTAATATTGTCTAGTACCCTTGCTAATAAGAGGCTTAGCAGTTGGGGCACCTGGGTGGCGCAGTCATTTAAGTGTCTGGCTTCAGATCAGGTCATGATCCTTGTGTCCTGGAATTGAACCCCATATGGGACTCCCTGCTTGGCTGGGAGCCTGCTTCTCCCTCTTCCTCTGCCTCTATCCACCTGCTCATGCTTCTCTCTCTCAAAAAAAAAAAAAAGATGCTTAGTAGTTTTACCTACTTTTGAACCATCAGAGCAAATGTCAATACAGTGAAAGAAGCAAATAATATTTTTACTATTATTATGAAAATGATTTTAACTTGCTAGAACTTCTGAAAAGGTCTCAGAGATCCCCAGGAATCTGCAGATGTTACTTTGAGAACTGCTGGATTATAGAAATCCTTGCTTTTCCTTGGCAATTATATTAACCCTCCTACCCCCCCCAATTCTCTATTGTAGTGACTGTGAATCTGTTTATTTTCATATACACTCCCCACCCCTCCACAGTATATCCTGTACTATATTATATACTGCTTTTGTTGCTCATTTTGACCTGATTTTCAAGAGGCCAATGATATAAGTGATTCTGATATACTTCTTTCACCTCTGTGGTGAGGGATTATTGGAAACTTGCTGAATTAGAATTGCTGTTAAGTGGGAACCGGATATCTGCATTTTTACCATACACCAAAGATGGTTCTAATACACAACATAGAAAACTACTGCTTTGAGCCTTTAAGAAGAAAACTGGGTTGCTCAGTGTAGAAGAAGGTGTCACCATTATCAGTTTTGTATTTACTGTTCAGAGTAGATGACATCACCATTACCAGTTTTGTATTTATTGCTCAGAGTGAAAGGTGACATCACTGCTGTCATCTTTGTATTTCTAGCACCCAAAGCAGCATCTGGCACACAGCAGGAGCTCACTAAATGCTCATGACTCTTGTTATGTTATTTGTCTAACACTGACTTGCCAAATATATGATGATAAAGTTAGCTCTAAATTATGTATTTAATTATATTTCTTAGTGTGCTGTAAGAGTATGTTTTAGAACTTACAAACCAAGGAAATCAGATGTGACTGTACTGCTTTAATGATTCCTGCTTCAATGATTTTTTTTTTTTTTTTTTTTTTTTTTTTTTTTTTTTTTTTTTTTTTTTTTTTTTTTTTTTTTTTTTAATTTTTTTTTTTTTTTTTTTTTTTTTTTTTTGGTATTTGTATTTAAGCTTCTGATTATAGGTAGCCTACATGATTTGGCTTATTCCTGCCTATTGTACATTATCTTTTGTCATCTCTCCCTTGTTTACTAGGATTCGTGGAACTGGTTATTTTTTCTTCCTGATTCATTTAACATGGTAAACTCTCTACTCAGGGCTATTTTACTTGCTATTCTCTCTTCCTAGAAATTTCTACCCCCAAGTCTTTTTTTTTTTTTTTTAAGTTTTTAATTTACTTGAGAGAGAGAGAATGAGAGAGAGCATGAGAGAGGGGAGGGTCAGAGGGAGAAGCAGACTCCCCGCTAAGCAGGGAGCCCAATATGAGACTTGATCCTGGGACTCCAGGAGCGTCGAGTATGACCCGAGCTGAATGCAGTTGCTCAACCAACTGAGCCACCCAGGCGCCCTCCATCCCCACTTGGCTCTTCTTACTTCACAGGTCTCAATTCAGTTGTTAGATACTTGAGGTGCCTTCCCCGCCTTTTTTTTTTTAACTTTTGTCTTCTCGGGGCACCTGGGTGGTTCAGTTGGTTAGGTGTCTGCCTTTGGCTCAGATGACAATCCCAGAATCCTGGGTTTGAGCCCCATGTCAGACTCCTTGCTCAGTGGGGATCTGCTTTTCCTTCTCCCTCTGTACCCCCCACTAGTACTCTCTCTCAAATAAATAAACAAAATCTTTAAACTTTGTCTTCTCTACTAGACAGAGTGGCTACAAAGTAATAGTTCTGTTTGATAGCAATGATCGAAATTTGAAGTTACTTTGTTTACCTGTTTACTGTCTGCCTCCCTTCTCTATAGCCTGCCTCCCTTCTCTATAGCTCCCTGAGAACACAGACATGCCTTTCCTATTGTTGTCGCCCCAGTGTCAGAAATAGTCTCGGTGTGAAATAGGACTATTTTGTAAACTTCATTAAATAAATAAATGAATGAATAAGTGAAGAGATTATATGGAAGAAAATTATTTTGGTTATTCAGTATATATCTTAAACTGAATAGAAAAGGTAATGGCCTATTTATTTATTTGTTTATTTATTTATGAGAGAGAGAGAGAGAGAGAGAATCTTAAGCAAGCTTCATGTTCAGTGTGTCCTGACATAGGGCTTGATCTCATGACCCTGAGATCATGCCTTGAGGTGAAATCAGGAGTTGCTTGCTTAACCAACTGAGCCACCCAGGCACCCTATGTATTTGTTAATAATTAAGGACTTTATGTGAATAACTTTGTTCAGCTAGATTAAGTGAAATATCACATACGTATTTGGGTTTTCTGGTTTATAAAATTGCCTGTGGAGTAGATGGTGTAGAATTTTTTAACTGAGTTAAGACAGTTTGTGTTTTAGATTTCTATATAGTCTATTTACCAGTTTGTCTGTCTGGCAGTAATGAATGGTTGTTTTGTACATATCAGTTAATCAGGAAGTATTCACTAAATACATGGTAGTGTCTCACTAAAAATTTTGGGAAGTAGAAGATAAGTACAAATGAACCCTTAACCCAAGTTCAGATGCTCCATATGCTGGGGCTTCTGGATTCTCTTGAATGATTATAGCCAACATATATTGAGTCTTTGCTATATGTCAGGCATTTGCACTTGCATTTCTCTTTTAGTACAACAAACAGCCCATGAAAATTATTAGGTTATTCAGCGTCACAGTGTTGGTGTTAGTGTTCCAACCAGCTTGATCTACAGTTGGAGCTCTTAAGTACCATTCCATATTGCATCCCATACAAGGCTTTTAGTAAATTAACATCTTAGATAATTAAACATATATATTTCTTTGAAAATAAAATGTTATGGAATCATTTAACTTGTAAAACATTCTGTTTTGTGGAGTTTCATGGCATAAGATCGATAAAAGCAAGATAATCATAAAAAAACTCCCAGGTATGTAAAATTCTTAACCCTGTATGTTGTATAAATTATATAGTGCACAATGTTTTAATATGCTGTCTTGTAATTAAAACACATTTTCAAGTGTACGAGTTTTCAGTGGTTATCCATTGTCTATATGGGAAATAAGCAAACTTAAAAAAAAATTTTTTAGGATAATAATACTTACTATCTTAGTTTCTGTGGGTCAAGAATCCATGTGTGGCTTAGCTGGCTCCTCCCGCGAAGGGTCTTCAAGCAAACTCCTTAATGTCAGCTTAAGGGGTTACTTCTTCTAGCTCCCCCTTCTCAGCTATGCCGGCTTTTGTTTCATGCAACTGAGATGGTCATTTCCACATTTGTGCTTTTGTTTATAGCTTCCTTTTGTTTGGAAATACCCTGCCATCTTCTGCTTTTCTGGTTCTACCTTAAGACCTGAGTTAATTTATTTTTCTTCCTGACACTTTTCTTTCATCTGAACTCTTAAATCCCTCATTAGGTACTGTATTTTTAGCCTATCTTGTTTTATATAGCTATTTCCCCAACTGGATAAACCTCTTGATGGAAATGGCTGTCACTGGTATCTTTTTGTAGTTTGTGTTTTACACACAAGGAGTTCAGTAACTGCTTGCTGGTGGAAAAGATAATAAAAAGCCATGTATGTAATGTCAGGAATGTTTTTAAATAAACATTTCATTTTGTTCATCTTGTCTCATTATAAATCTTAAGTTTAAAATCTGAAAATTTATGTTCTTGTAGAAGATTTAAGTGTTTAATTTTGTGAAGAAATGAAAAGTTGGCACTCTAAATGGGAAAAAAAGTATGTTCTATGTCAGTCTGTATAAATAACAAGAATATGATCATAGTAATTAATATTTTGAGCATTTTTTTTCTTTTCTTTTCTCTTTTTTTAAAGTAGGCTCCACTCCCAGTGTGGGGCTCAAACTCAGGACCCTGAGGCTAAGAGTCGCATGGTCCACTAGTTGAGCCAGCCAGGCACCCCAATATTTTGTAGAAATGGGTATTTCTTTGACAATATATATATTTTTTTTTAAAGATTTTTTTTTTTTTAAAGATTTTATTTATTTACCCGACAGAGATCACAAGTAGGCAGAGAGGCAGGCAGAGAGAGAGAGAGGAAGGAAAGCAGGCTCCCTGCTGAGCAGAGAGCCCAACGCGGGGCTTGATCCCAGGACCCCGGGATCAGGACCTGAGCCGAAGGCAGAGGCTTTAACCCACTGAGCCACCCAGGCACCCCATTTTTAAAGATTTTATTTATTTATTTGACAGAGAGAGAGAGAGAGAGAGAGAGAGACAGTGAGAGAGGGAGCACAAGCAGGGGGAGTGGGAGGGAGCACAAACAGGGAGTCTGATGTAGGGCTCGATCCCAGGATCCTGGGATCGTGACCTGAGCTGAAGGCAGATGCCTAAGGACTGAGCCACCCAGGCGGTCTGACACCTTATATATTTAATTAATAATCAAAACAGTTTTCTCGTATACTCTAAATTGGCTTGAAAACATTCTTTTAAATGTGACTTATTTTTCTTTAAAAAAAATAATTTTATTTATTTGACAGAGAGAGAGCGCAGCTTGGGTAAATTCAGTCTGTGAAAATAATGTGAAATATGCATTATAAGGACATAGCATTAGGGGTCACTAACAAGTCAGATTTCTAAAATGCACTAAAAAATATGTGCCCTTTGATTAAAAATATATGAAGGTAATTTAAAAAGAGCCCACCATGTCCAAAACATTGGATTATACCTTCAAAGCACTTTGATCATGTGATTTAGACTCCCTTTAAAACCACGTGGTTTTGGAGCACCCTGGTGGCTCAGTGGGTTAAAGCCTCTGCCTTCAGCTCAGGTCATGATCCCGGAGTCCTAGGATAGAGGCTGCCATCAGGTTCTCTGCTCGGCGGGGAGCCTGCTTCCCGCCTCTCTCTGCCTGCCTCTCTGCCTACTTGTGATCTCTGTCTAATAAATAAAAAAATCTTAAAAACAAAATAAAACAAAACAAAACACGTGGTTTTAACTCCCGTTGGTTAAGGGTCTGCATTCAGTTCGAGTCATGATTCCAGTGGTGCAGGGCATCAGACTAGACTTCCCGTTGGGCGGGGAGCCTGCTTCTCCCTCTCCTTTTCTGGGGAGCCAGGAGCCCCTGACTTAATTTCTTTTTAAATCTGGAGCATACATGGAGAAAGCTTTTAAATTCAACTTGTTTATATTCTTCATTAGTGTTTTTCTACTTTCAACTCCATTTAAACATTTTAAATTTCCTGTGAGAATTTGCTTCCTTATTTGCCACTTTATCTTTACCCTACTCAGTGTTTTCTTGAGGAACACTAATTTCAGGAGCCACATTTATTGAAAGTAATTAAAATTAACTATAGTAAGAGTCTAGAATGAACTTAAATTTATCTTGTTCACATTTTATGGGCCACTTGAAGAGAAAGTGGTTTGAAAGTACAATCCAATGTTTTGGACATGGTGGTTTTTTTTTTTTAAATTACCTTCATATATTTTTAATCTAGGGGCACATTTTTTTAAATTTTTTTTTTTAAGATTTTATTTATTTATTTGACACACAGAGAGATCACAAGTAGGCAGAGAGGCAGGCAGAGAGAGAGGAGAAAGCAGGCTCCCCGCCGAGCAGAGAGCCCGATGTGGGGCTCAATCCCAGGACCCCGGGATCAGGACCTGAGCCTAAGGCAGCGGCTTAACCCACTGAGCCACCCAGGCGCCCCTAGAGGCACATATTTTTTAGTGCATTTTAGAAATTTGGCTTGTTAGTGACCCCTACTGCTATGTCCTTATAATGTATTTATTTCATATTATTTTCAGCATTAAACATTGTTTTATTATTATTTTTTTAAGATTACTTGGCCATGCAACTAGTTACTAACATAGTCCTGACCAATGTTTTTATTTTAGGGCTCTGATCACAAGATTTTTTTCTCTGAGACAGGTTAGCTTTTTATACTATTGGATTGACATTCTTCATAACCTTTGGAAATTCACATGGATAAAATGATATTGATTGTGGACCCTGAATGAATATTTCTGTTATGGCAAAAAACATTAAGCATTAGATACTACACACATTTTTATATATTAAACCAAGGATTGATGCATTAGATTTTTTTCCTCTCCTGTATTTTTAAAAAAGATTTTATTTATTTATTTATTTGAGTTAGGGAGAGAGTGAGCACACAAGCACAAGTGGGGTGTGAGGTAGGAAGAAGCAGGCTCCCTGCTCACCCGATGCGGGGCTCAATCCCAGGACCCTGAGATCGTGACCTGAGCTGAAGGCAGATGCTTAACCTACTGAGCTACCCAGATGCCCCTCTCCTATTGTATTTTTTGAGAAATGTTTGAGGAGGATTTACGTAATTTCAGCTGTCTTAATTTTGCCATATTTAAATGTGTTTAGAGTCTAGACTCAGCTCACCATTGCTGTGTACTTCTTCCTTTCTTTTCCTTTCAGTCTGTCTAAAGACTGTTTCTAGGCAAAAATACTTTGTTTTTTAGTATTCTGCCCACATATGGGGGGCAGGGGGAAGAAATAAAACTAGGACTTTACTGCCATTTTTTAGATACCCACTAGGATGTGTAAACTAAGTACTGGTGAGATCTAAGTGGCATCTTCTGTGTGTCTATGGATTTAGGAGTGTAGGCATTGGATTTAGGAGTGTAGGCATTCACTTAATTGGGGGAGCGGCAGGCAAGGGAGAAGCAGGCTTCCCAGTGAGCTAGATGTAGGATTCTGTTCAAGGACCCTAGGATCATAATCTGAGCCAAAGGCAGCCGCTTAACTGATGGAGCCACCCAGGCATCCCTAAATTGTCTTTTTTGGTTTGTTTTATTGGGGTGAAATTCAGATAATATAAAATTAGCCATTTTAAAATGTGTGTTTCATGGGCATTTAGTATATTCACAATGTTGTACAACTGCCACCTGTATTAAATTTCAAAACATTCTTATTACCCCAAAAGAAATTTATTAAGCAGTTAACCTCTTAAGTCTATTAAGTTGCTCCCCATTCCCATGTACCTATAGTTGCTGTCAGCCATCAGATCTGCTTTCTGTCTTTATGGATTTACCTATTTGGGATATTTCATATAAATGGGACCATACAATATGTGACCTTTTTTTTTTTTAAGATTTTTTTTTATTTGAGAGAGAGAGTGATTGAATGAGCACGCAAACAAGGACAAGGGTACAGGGAGAGGGAGAAATAGACTTCCTCTCTTTCCTTCTCTTCTCTTCTCTTTTTTCCTTCTCTTTTCTTCCATTCTTCCTTCCTCCTTCCCTCCTTCCTCTTCTTTTCTCTTCCCTCTCTTCCCTCCCTTCCCTTCCCCTGTTCTCCCCTCCCCTCCCTCCCCTTCCCCTCTCCTCTCCTCCCCTCCCCTCCCTTCCCTTCCCCTGTCCTCCCCTCCCCTCCCCTCCCTTCCCCTCTCCTCTCCTTCCCTCTACTCTCTTTTGTCTTTTCTCTTTTCTCTATGTCCAATGTGGGGCTTGAACTTACGACCCTTTATGGCCAGCCAGGTGCCCCACCTTCTATTTCTTCTTTTTTAAATAGCCATCCTAATGAGTGTGAAATGGTATCTCAATGTAGACTGATTAGCATTTTCTAGTTACTAATGATTTTGAACATCTTTTCAGGTGTTTATTGGCCATTTGTATATTTTATTTGGAAAAATAACTGTTTATTCAGATCTTTTGCACATTTTGAAATTGGGTTGTTTGTCCTTTTGTTGTTGGGTTATAAGAGGCATATATTCTAGGTATTCATTCTTTATCAGATATATGATTTGCAAGTATTTTCTCCTTTAAGGTTGTTCTTTTCATTTTTCTGACAATATCTTTTCATGTGTGGAAGTTTTTCATTTTGATGAAGTCCAGTTTTATCTATTTGTTTCTTTTGTTTGCTCCTACTTTTGGTGTTCTATCTAATAATAAACTGTTAGCAAATCCAAGATCATGATGATTTGCCCCTGTGTTTTCTTCTGAGAGATTTATAATTCTGTTCTCTTTAGGTTGTTGGTCCATTTTGAGTTAAATTTTGTGTATGGAGTGAGGTAGGGGTCCAGCTTTATTCTTTTGTGAATGTGAATGTCCAGTTGTCTCAGGGTTTAAGAGGTTCATCTTTCCTCATTGAATTTTCCATAGGTGTTTGGGTTTATTGCTGGACTTACAGTTCTATCCCATAGATATTTAGGTTTATTTCTGGATTTTCAGTTCTGTTCCATTGGTTCCATTGGTCTGTCCTTATGCCAGTACCATACTATTTGGTCACCGTAGTTTTGTAGTAAGTTTTGAAATTGGGAATGTGTGTCTTCTACCTTTGTTCTTTTTCAAGATTATTTTGGCTATTCAGGGCCCTTTGAAGTTCCAAATGAATATGAGGATCAGCTTTTCCATTTCTGCAAAAAAGGCAGTTGAGATTTTGATAGAGATCGCGTTGGATCTGTAGATCACTTTGGGGAGCATTGCTATTTTAACAGTATTAAGTCAATATATACACAGGATGTCTTTATTTAGGTCTTTATTTCAGTATTATTTATAGTTTCAGTATATATGTCTTTTACACCCTTGGTTAAATTTATTGCTAAGTATTCTTTTTGAGTCTATCATATATGGCCTTGTTTTCTTAATTTCCTTTTCGGGTTCATCATCATTGATGGATAGAAATAAAATTGATTTTTTTTTTGGTTGATCTTGTATCCTACAACACTCCTGAATTCCATTATTAGCTTTAATAGTTTTAATGTGGATTCTTTAGAACTTTTTTGATTCTTTAGAATTTTTTAATGTAAAATATCATGTCATCTGTGAATAGGGATAATTTTACATTTTCCTTTCCAATTTGGATGCCTTTTATTTCTTTTTCTTGCCCAATTACTTTAGCTGGGAACTTCTAGTACAAAATTGAAAAGAAGTGGCAAAAGTGGGCATTCTTGTCTTGTTCTTCGTTTTCGGGGGAATGCTTTTATTTTTTTTGCTGTTGAGTATATTAGCTGTAGGTTTTCTCATAAATGTCTCTTTCTTAGGTCAAGGAAGTTTCCTTCTATTCCAGGTCTTTTTTTGTTCGTTTGTTTAATTTTATTTATTTATTTGAGCGAGAGAGCACACAAGCAAAGTGAGGGACAGAGGGAGAAGCAGACTCCCTGCTGAGCAGGGAGCCTGATACAAGGCTGGATCCTGGGACTCCAGGATCATGACTTAAGCCGAAGGCAGATGCTTAACTCACTGAGCCACCCAGGTGACCCTCCAAGTCTGTTTTTATCGTGAAAGGGTGTTGGGTTTTGTGAAATGCTTTTACTATACCAACTGAGATGATCGTGTGTTCTTTTTTTCCTTAATTTTATTAAAGCAGTATATTGCATTGCTTGGTTTCAATATATTGAACTGCCCTTATATTCTTGGGATAAATTCCACTTAATTGAGGTATATAATTCTTTTACTGTGTTGCTGGATTTCATTTGCTAGTATGTCATTGGGGACTTCTTTATATTCACAAAGGATATTGGTTTGTAGTTTTCTTGTGATGCCTTTGTCTAGCTTTATAATCAGGGTAGCCTCATAAAGTGAGGTAAGAAGTGTTCTGTATGTACTCTTCTGTTTTGGGGGAGAGTTTGGGAATAATTGGCATTACTTCTACTTTGTATATTTGGTAGGATTCACTAGTAAAACCATCTGGTCCTGGACTTTTCTTTGTTGGGACTTTTTAATTACCAACTCAGTCTCTTTGCTTGTTATACATATGTTCCAATTTTCTATTCTTGAGTCAGTTTGGATAGTTTGTGAATTTCTGGGAATTTATCCATTTTATCTAGGTTATCTAATCTGTTGGTGTGCAGTTGTTCATAGTGTTCTCTCTCTTTTTTTTTTTAAAGATTTTATTTATTTATTTGAGAGAGAGAGAGAGAGTATGAGAGGAGAGAGGTCAGCAGGAGAAGCAGACTCCCTGCCGAGCAGGGAGCCCGATGCGGGGCTCGATCCCGGGACTCCAGGATCATGACCTGAGCCGAAGGCAGTCGCTTAACCAACTGAGCCACCCAGGCACCCCCATAGTGTTCTCTTATAATTCTTTTCATTTCTGTAAGGTTGTTAGTATTGTCTCCTTTATATTGGTTTTTAAATAAAGCTTTTACTTTTTGTTTTGTTAGTTTTTTTCTTGATTTGGTATGTTTCTAACTCAGCCCAGTTTGTTTCCCACACTTTAAAGGTGGAGGAGTGGGAAACATGACAAGTACAGCATCCAGAAGTGGCTGTATACTGGTGTTACTATGCCTCATTTCAAGTAGAGTTAAGTTCATTAAACTCCCAGACCACATCCCAGCATTTGCATGAAAGATCATTAACAAAAAAGTACATCACACATGTAATTGTGTGCTATTACTAGTTTGTTTTTTTCTGAATCTGATAAGACTTTGTATTATTCTGAATCTGATAATAAGACTTTGTATCTTCTTCATGCTTGGTTTTAGTTATATTTCAAAACAGAAAGTTTATTCTTCCAAACATTTTTCTGTATAAATGTGTCTGTCTTATGTTTATATCCAAGAAATAAGGGTCTAGAGTCTTTATAGTTTAACAGAATACTCTTATCTTTTGCAGGATGTTATTAGCATCCATATGAACATATCAGTGTTAAGAATCTGAAAATATAAAAAAAGCAAGCAAAATTTTTAGATGGGGTGTGGAGAGAGTAAAGTCTGGTCTAGTTGATGCATTACTATATGAAGGAACTTTTCAACCTGAGATGTTGCTTCAGTTTGGTCAGGGTGTTAGAGGTGGCAGTAAAAGGTATTTTGCTCGTGTATCTACAGTGTTTTTTGTTGTTATTGTTTTAAACTTTAAATTTTTTTTTAAGATTTTATTTATTTATTTGACAGAGAGAGGGAGAGATCACCAGTAGGCAGAGAGGCGGGCAGAGAGAGAGGGGGAAGCAGGCTCCCTATTGAGCAGAGAGCCCAATGCGTCCATCCCAGGACCCTGAGATCATGACCTGAGCTGAAGGCAGAGGCTTAACCCACTGAACCACCCAGGCACCCCTCTATAGTATTTTTTTTAATTGATCCCCACAGGGATGATAGTGCTTTCTGAGTATGAATGAGGAATATGTATGCTATTTGGTCAAGAAACATGTTGATAGGGACGCCTGGGTGGCTCAGTTGGTTGAGTGGCTGCCTTCGGCTCAGGTCATGATCTCAGCTTCCTGGGATCGAGTCCCACATTGGGCTTCTTGCTCAGCAGGGAGCCTGCTTCTCCCTCTTCCTCTGCCTGCCACTCTGCCTGTGCTCACTCTCTCTCTCTGACAAATAAATAAAATCTTAAAAAAAAAAAAAAACATGTTGATAGATAGTTACCTCAAGACTCTTGAGCCTGGTTGTGACAGTGCCCAGCAGTGAATGGGCATTTATTTATTTATTTATTTTACTTAAAAAAATTATTTTTTATAAACATATAATATATTTTTATCCCCAGGGGTACATGTCTGTGAATCGCCAGGTTTACACACTTCATAGCACTAACTATAGCACATACCCTCCCCAATGTCCATTACCCCACCCCCCTCTCCCAATCCCCCTCCCCAGAGCACCCCTCAGTTTGTTTTGTGAGATTAAGAGTCACTTATGGTTTGTCTCCCTCCCGATCCCATCTTGTTTCTTTTCTTCTTTTCCTACCCCCCCCACCCCGCAATCCCCCATGTTGCATCTCCACTTCCTCATATCAGGGAGATCATATGATAATTGTCTTTCTCTGATAGACTTATTAGTGAATGGGTATTTAATAAAATGTTTGATCATGTGGGGGAATCAACAAAACAAATGTAACAATAAAACTGCCGAGTAGTTGTCTGAAATATGACAGACAGTGAGATCAATTAAACTAACATGAACTGAAAGTTCAACATATGCAACTTTCTGTTAAAATATTGGAGATTAGGGGGTGCCTGGGTGGCTCAGTGGGTTAAAGCCTCTGCCTTCGGCTCAGGTCATGATCTCAGGGTCCTGGGATCGAGCCCCTTTCTGTCAAGTAAATAAATAAAATCTTTAAAAAAAAATGTTGGAGATTAGGAATCCTCCCAGAAAGTTTCCTGTGGAATTAATATAGTCTTAAATGGGTAAGTGGATGTAGTAACTAGCCTTTTCTTTCTTCCTTTCTTTCTTTCTTTCTTTCTTTCTTTCTTTCTTTCTTTCTTTCTTTCTTTCTTTTTTAATATTTTATTTATTTGACAGAGATCACAAGTAGGCAGAGAGGCAGACAGAGAGAGAGAGAGGAGGAAGCAGGCTCCCTGCCTAGCAGAGAGCCCGATGTGGGACTCGATCCCAGGACCCTGAGATCATGACCTGAGCTGAAGGCAGAGGCTTATTAACCCACTGAGCCACCCAGGCGCCCCATAACTAGCCTTTTCTATGTAAGAACCAGTATTGAATTATTTATGACACTTACCTAAGATAAACATTATTAGTAAATACTAATAAAAATATATTACCTATATAAGATCAAATAAAAATGTCTGGTATTTTAAACATTTTAGTAGTTCATCAGCCAACATTTCTCTACCATTTTTAGTTAGCATTTTAAAGTTTTGTTTTTATAAGTATGCTGTAACCTGAAATGGGACTCTAGTATTTTCTAGATTCTGAGGAAAGGTTAAAAACTTGGAATGGTATTCTTATTAGAGAATGTATTTACTATCTAAAATTCTATCTATAGTGGATAGCATTGATTATAAAATTAAGATTAAAAAACCCCCCACAAATGTTGAATTGCGAAACAGAATGTTCTTAGTTTATATGTTAAGAATTTGGGGGAAGTTATGGAGTTGAAGTGGGGGGATATGAAATGTGGGGTGTAGTTTTGTTATCAAGGGGATAAAAAGTAAGAGAGAAGGAAGCCTCTTTGGTAATTAATCTGAGGCACTTCTTAGAAGATTTATCACTCTACAATTTGGTCACTAACAGGACACTCTACAATTTAGTCATTAATAGAAGAAATAAACTGGGTTTGCTGCTAGGAGAGGGAAACCTGCTAACACTCTTAGGAGTTGCAGGTAGTGCAAGATTCAGAGACTTCTTTGTTGGAAGATGAGCATGAGGGGGTTCCTGGGTGGCTCATTTGGGTATGTGTCTGACTCTTGGTTTTGGCCCAGGTTAAGATCTCCAGGTTGTGAGACAGATTCCTGTGTCTGCCTGGCACTTAGCACAGAGTCCCCTTGAGATTCTTTCCCCCTCCCCCTCAGCTTCTCCTCCTCCTCCTGTGGATGCCCTCTCTCTCAAATAAATATATAAAATCTTAAAAAAACAGAACAAGAGAAGATCAGCATGAAAGCTCCTGAGCAAAGTTGTTAATGCCAGGGTGGAAGCTGTTAGCAGTCAGTCCTGGCTAGGCACAGGCAGCTCTGGGTGTCTCGGTGTTCACGGCAGCCAGAAGGCTTTCACGTCTGTGGATGTATCCTGTTGCCAAGAGAGACATTTTCAGATACCAGGATCATTCATTTCACAAGATGAGATGCTTGGGATTATTTAATTAATGTGAGATGGTTTCATGGGTTGGGGGAAGCTATTTAAGGTTTTAGGAAGCAAATAAAAGATTCTTTGGTGAAGTGCTTTTATGTGACATGATAATTTCATTTATACTCTGATTCAGTCTTTTTGGGTTAGGCTTTGGGGAGCAGGGGTTGGTTTTTTATTAAGCACACCAACTGATTTTCTTGAATGTGGTTCTTGAACCACAGACTGAGACACACAGGCAGGACTCCTTATTCTTGGTTAGGACTTGTAAGTTTTAATTTCTGTTGTCTACGCATCTTGGTTGATCTCCCATTCCTCTGAGACCTCAGATAGCTCTCCAGGATAATATATGAGAATAGAGGTCAGAACAGTAATTTTATAGTGACTATTTTTGGAACTGTGTTTAACTACATAAATGTCAACTCGAAATTGTCAAAGTTTCTACTAAATACAAACATGAAAAATCTATCAAGTTCTATTAAAAGATTATACTTCTATTAAAAACACTTAGAATTAATCGACTGCCAAATGATTGGGACCTATTAACATCTCTTATATAGCACTTCTCGTTTAATGAAGTTATGTCAATAACTACAAAACAATTCAGTGTTCATTATTGTTTCCATGTTCCTTTACAGAATTAAGTCCTATATTGTCCTATATTTATACAAAGCTTTTTTTTCCATTATAAAAATACTTGGTTACTATAGAAAAATTCAGAATGTATAGAGTTGACCAAATAAATATCCAGAATTTGACACCTCAAGATAACCATTAAAACCATTTACAGGGCTTCCTGCTCATCAGGGAGTCCGCTTCTCCCTCTCTCTCCCCACTGTCTGCCCTGCTTGTGCTCTCTCACTCTGTCAAATAAATAAATAAAATCTTAAAAAAAAAAAAAAAGTTTACAAATGTTGCAGCATCTACTAAGTTAGGTTGTTTTTGCCTAAATACATTATTATTTTCAAAGATATTTAACTTAAAAGAGTTGAGAAAAATTTTTCATAAATTTTTTAAAAAGATTTTATTTATTTATTTGAGAGAGAGGCAGTGAGAGAGAGCACGAGTGAGGAGATGGTCAGAGGGAGAAGCAGACTCCCGGTGGAGCCGGGAGCCCGATGTGGGACTTGATCCCGAAGGCAGTTGTCCAACCAACTGAGCTACCCAGGTGTCCTGAATTTTAACGAAAATGTACGTGAGATTTAGCTTTCTCTGGGACATGAATATCAGGCTTAGTTTTAATGGCAAACACTCATTAAGCTATTATTTAATCACAAAAGTAGTAAGTATCACCTGTTATTCATAAGAAGGGTGTCTGTTTGGAACTCTAATTATAAATCACCAAGTAATGGGTAGAAGTAGCTAACACTAGCTGATGAATGGTAAGTTTGTAAAATTCTTTTTATCTTAAAGTAAGTCACCATTTAAGCATGGTGAATATGTAAAGTATTTTCTGAATAAAACTGGGAATACAGTATATAAACTGGGAAGAAAAGGATGGTTTTAGGAAAGAAGAGCCAACTGCATGTAGACTTTTGAGGATTTACTTTATTTTTCTCACTTTTCAAATGAGGTTAGGCCAGTTGAGCTAGTGTTTGTTTAGAACTTTGGGAAAGGGTGAAAGAGTTGAGTTTTAGGAAATACGTGGTTTTTTTCTCTCCTTCAAATTTTTATTTAAATTCTAGGTAGTTGACATACAGTACAATAATGGTTTCAGGAGTAGAATTTAGTGATTCATCACTTAATATACACCACCCAGTGCTCATTGTGACAAGTGCCCTCCTTAATACCCATCTCCCATCTAGCCCATTCCCCACCCACCTCTTTCAATCAACCCTGTTTATTCTCTTGGTTTTTTTTTTTTTTTTTAAAGATTTTATTTATTTATTTGACAGAGAAAGACACAGTGAGAGAGGGAACACAAGCAGGGGGAGGGCAGGAAGCCCGGTGCAAGGCTTGATCCCAGGACGCTGGGGTCATGACCTGAGCCGAAGGCAGACGCTTAACGATTGAGCCACCCAGGCGCCCCTATTCTCTATCTTTTAAGTGTCTCTTACGGTTTGTTTCCCTCTTTTTCCACCGTCCCCTATGTCCATCTGTTTTGTTTCTCAAAATCCACGTAGGAGTGGAATCATATGGTATTTGTCTTTCTCTGACTGACTTTGTTTAGCATAATATACTTAAGCTCTATCCACGTTGTTGTACATGGCAAGATTTCATTTTTTTTTAAAGATTTTATTTATTTATTTGACAGAGATCACAAGTAGGCAGAAAAACAGTCAGAGAGAGAGAGGAGGAAGCAGGCTCCCTGTCCAGCAGAGAGCCCGATGCGGGGCTCGATTCCAGGTCCCTGGGATCACGACCTGAGCTGAAGGCAGAGGCTTTAACCCACTGAGCCACCCAGGCGCCCCAAGATTTCATTCTTTTTGATGACTGAGTAATATTCTGGTATGTAAATATACCACATCTTTATCCATTCATCAGTCAATGGACATTTGGACTCTTTTCATAGATGGGCTGTTATTGATCATGCTACTATAAACATCAGAGTCCATGTACCTCTTCGAATCAATATTTTTGTACCTTTGGGTGAATACCTAGTAGTGCAATTGCTGGATTGTAGGGTAGCTCTATTTTTAACTTTTTGAGGAATCTCCATACTGTTTTCCAGAGTGGCTGCACTAGTTCGCATTCCCACCAGCAGTGCAGGAGGTTCCCCTTTCTCCACATCCTCACCAATATCTCGTTTCCTGAGTTGTTAATTTTAGTCCTTCTGGCAGGCATGAGGTGATATCTCATTGTGGTTTTGATTTGGGAAATACATGTGTTTGTATGTCTTATTCCACCCCCTATAGGTACTTAGTGTTTTATACTTACTTTTATAGATGAGAAAACTGAAACTCAAAAGTTTTTATTTAGGTGACAGACAAACTCAAGTATTTTTGGCTTTGTTTCCATTTCTCTTACTCATGTTCACCATTGTCTGATTTCTAAAGTTTGTCCCACCTGCTAAAATTCTGTGATTTTCCAGAAGTGGAGAGAATAGTGTAATGAATTCCCTTTTACCTATTATAGAACTACAAAATGATTAGCCTACTGCCAATTTATTTTACCTGTATCCCCTTGCGTTTGACCCCCCACATTATTTTTACCCCCATATTATTTTGACACAATATCATTTCATCTATAAACATTTCAGTATATAGCTCTAAAAGAAACTAAGTTTAAAAATTTTAAAACATAAATTACTAATATTGTCACTGTAAAAAGTTATTAATTACTTCATATTCAGTTAATGCTCACATTTTCCTGATCATCATAATTTCTTTTTAAACTCTTTTTAAATTGGGATTCAGATGAGGCTCATATGTTGCAGTTAGTTAGTGTGTCTCATAAGTATTTAAAAAAATGTTATTATTTAAAAATTTAAAAAAAATTTCTTTAGAGCAGTTTTAAGATCACAGCAAAATTGAGTAGAAGATACAGAGATTTATCATATAACTCCTTGATGTCTTCTTGTTCAGCCTCCATTTGTTGAAAAGAGTCTTCTCCATTTTATTACCTTAATTCTTTTGTCAAAGATCAGGTGACTGTATTTCTGTGGGTCTATTTTTGGCTCTCTGTTCTGTTCCGTTGCTCTATTTATTTGTTCTTTTGCCAGTACCACTCTGTCTTAACTACTGTAGCTTTATAGTAGGTCTTCATGTTGGTAGTATCAGTTGCCGTCCAACTTTGTTCTCCTTCAGTATTATGTTGGCTTTTCTGGATCTTCTTCCTCTTCATATAATATTCAGAATCAGTTTGTTGGTTCCTGTAAGGTATCTTCCTGGGCTTTTGACTGGGATGCACTGAATCTTTACCTGAAATTGGCAAGACCTGATATCTTGATAATGTTGAGTCTTCCCATCCAGGAACATGGAGTATCTCTCCGTTTATTTATATAGTTCTTTGGTTTTCAGATTTGTAGTTCTTATGCCCAAGTATTTCATCTTTTTTTGTACTAATATAAATGTGCACTGTGTTTTCATTTCACATTCTACTTGTTCATTGCTGGTGTATAGAAAAGCTTTTGTATTTTAACCTGTATCCCACGTCTTTGCCATACTTGCTTATTTATTCCAGGAACTGTTGTTGTTGTTGATTCTTGTGGATTTTTTTTACATAGATTATCATGTCATTTGCTTAGATGGACAGTTTTTATTCTTTTTCCCATCTGTATACTTTTTATTTCCTTTTCTTGTCTTAGTGTATTAGCTGAGATTTCCAGTATGATGTAAGAAAGCTGTGATAAGGAGAACTTTTTGCCTTGTTCCTGATGTTTGATCTTTTGTTCAAATCTACACATTCCCTTTCTATCTCTCTTTCTTTCTTTCTTTTTTTTTTTTTTAAAGATTTTATTTATTTACTTGACAGAGATTACAAGTAGGCAGAGAGGCAGGCAGAGAGAGAGAGAGAGAGGAGGAAGCAGGCTCCCCGCCGAGCAGAGAAACCCGATTCAGGGCTCGATCCCAGGACCCTGGGATCATGACCTGAGCCGAAGGCAGAGGCTTAATCCACTGAGCCACCTAAGCGCCCCATAACTTTCTTCTTCTTCTTTATTTTTTTTCTTTCTTGCTGTTTTGTTTTTGTTGAAGAAACTAGGTCTTTTGATTTTTAGAGATTCCAGCAGCCTGGATCTTTGTAATTGGATCTCTGTCATGGTGTTCAACATATTTTTGTCACATTTGCTATATAAAAATAGTTAATTAGGTCTAGAGCAGCATTGTCCAGTATAAGTATAATGAAACCCATAAATTTGAGCCACATATTGGTATTTTTCATGTATCCACTTTAAAAAAATAAAAACAAACAGGTGTGGGGTAACGAGCAAAAATTTTTTTTTCAAGTGTCACTGTGAACTCGTAGACTTAAAAGATAGATACTCAAATTGTCCCAACTTTAGCCAGTGGGAACCTCCTTTTTTTTTTTTTTTTTAAAGATTTTATTTATTTATTTGACAGAGATCACAAGTAGGCAGAGAGGCCGGCAGAGAGAGAGGGAAGCAGACTCCCTGCTGAGCAGAGAGCCCAAAGCAGGCCTCCATCCCAGGACCCTGATATCATGACCTGAGCCGAAGGCAGAGGCTTAACCCGCTGAGCCACTCAGGCGCCCCAGTGGGAGCCTCTTTAAGCTGGTTTTTGAGTCTAGAGATGACCCTAATTGTCTTTGATAGCTTTCTTACATTCTCGTGTATTAGTCTCTATTATCTAGAAAATCACAACCAGTGGGATATATACATATATATAAAGAGATTTATTATAATGAATTTGCTTATGAGTTTTAGAGGCTTACAAGTTATCTGTGGTGGGCAAGTTGGAGGCCCAGGAGCTAATGTAGTTCCAGTCCTCAAGACTCAGGAAGAGCCAGTGTTTTAGGTTTGAGTCTGAGGGAAGGAAGAAAACAATGTACCAGCTTGAAGTCTGTCAGGAGGTGGAATTCCTTCTTATTTGTGAGAGGGTCCAGCTTTTTTGTTCAATTCTGGCCTTCGGTTGATTGGATGGGGCTCATACCCACATCAGGGAGGGCTGGGAGGTATTTGTTTTACTCAGCCTACAAATTCAAATGTTAATATCATCCAGAAACACCCTGACAGACACACCCAGAATAGTTTTTGAACAAATGTCTGGGCACCCTGTGACTCAGTCAAGATGACGTATAAAATTAACCATCAGATCTGGTATAAGATGTTCCATACTCATTTTACATGTTCTCCCCCAGATGTGGAATCAGCCATTTTTCCATGGAGCCCTGGTCTTTACTGTCTTAAACAAAATCAAAGCATCAAAGTCTAATAAATAATGTTGGCAGTTGATAAATGACCTCTGATGATTCTTTTGATGATGAATATACATTGGGATTCATAATTTTCAAAGCTTTACTTTAAAATGCTTTGTTTTGGGATTTTTTTTAAATCAAGAAAGGTGTAGTTTCTTAAAAGTCATTAAATTGTCTTATATAATACCCAATTTTCTTAAGTCTTTTTTTACTTTTGGGAAGGAGGTTCTTGGTGTCCCCTGTGTTACTCCTATGTTGATCTTCCCTCCATCCACCCCCCCACCTTCCTTCCTTCCTTCTTTCCTTCCTCTATGTTCAATATGGGGCTTGAACTCACGATCTGAGATTAGGAGTTGTCTGCTGTGCTGACTGGGCCAGCCAGGTGCCCTCTATGTTGATCTTTCTTTCTTTCTTTTTTTTATTTTTTTAAGATTTTATTTATTTATTTGACAGAGATCACAAGTAGGCTGAGAGGCAGGGAGAGAGAGAGGAGGAAGTAGGCTCCCTGCTGAGCAGAGAGCCCGATGCGGGGCTCGATGCGGGGCTTGATCCCAGGACCCTGGGATCATGACTTGAGCCGAAGGCAGAGGCCTTAACCCACTGAGCCACCCAGGCGCCTCATATGTTGATCTTTCTTAAATTTCTGATACAACACTCAAGGCAAGCATAGAATGAAAGGTGATATACCCCAGAGCTATACCTAGTAAAGTGAATACAAGTGATTGATAAGTATCTTTAAGCATCAATCTAAATAATTCTAGGGGTGCCTGGGTGACTCAGTTAGTAGGACATGTGACTCTTGATCTCAGGATTATGAGTTTGAGTCCCATATGGGGTGTGGAGATTACTTAAAATTTTAAAATATATAATTCTACCTGTTGTTATATTACAGTAACCTAGAATTACAGACACAATTGAGTTTACCATCTTCATTTTATAGAAGGGGAAATTGAAGCCTAGATCTATGGGAATGTTTGTACTGTAACCTGGATTGCTTGCTTTTTAGAGTAGGCAGTGTACTGAATAGGACAACTTCACAGCTCAGAGACAGACTGGTATGGCTCAAAATCTTGGCATTGCCATTTACTGGCTATATGAACTTGAGGAAACTGATTTTCTTATTTATTTGTAAGCTAGAAATAATAATAACTATATCATGGGATTGCTATGACAGTTAACCAAGAATAACATTTTAAGGAACCCAGTACTGTTCCTGTCATATTGTAGATACACTATAAATTCTGGCTATTCAATTGGTTAAGTGGCTGCCTTTGGCTCAGGTCATGATCTCAGGGTTTTGGGATTGAGTCCCACATGGGGCTCCTGGCTCAGCAGGGAGCCTACTTTTCCCTCTTCCTCTGCCTGCCACTCCCATTGCTTGTGCTCTCTGTCAAAACAAAACAAAACAAAACAAAACAAAACAAAGCAAAAGAAAAATCTTTAAATTCTGGCTGTTCCTGTCCTCCAGTTTGCAGTTCTTTTTGCCATATCATTACCTACTTTTAAAATTGAACATCAAGTATTTCTAAAATAGCTGAAAACAGTACTTATGTTGTATTTTTTACCATGTTCATGTTGTTAATTTAGCAGATTTTTTTTAATAGAATTTAAAGTCTGGTCCCTCTCTGAATTTTTCTGGATGACAGTTAATGAAATTCAAATTGAGATATTACTTTTCACTCGAAGTACTTATCCAGAATAACTTTTGTTGTTATATCCCTATTTATCATAATTGTTGAATATTAAACACAAATGTTTTAAATAATATTTTGTGTCATCAAGGTAAAATGTAATCATGTTCATGCTTGTATTCTGCAGCAAACAGGATAGTTTAGAAAGGCTATAATTAATAGATGTTTAAAAGTTGCTTTGATGTTCTTAGATGAAAGCTTGGCTACTAATACCCAATGCTAGTATTTTAAATTATCATCGTCCTCTTTAACATGAACTATTGGCTTGAGTTCTATAGAACTAGCTATAGGATTGTTAATGTGTAGAGCATGTTTAATGTAAATGTGTAGAGAAAATCTTAGAGACTACTTATTTCCAAAAAACACACTCTCATATTCATTTTGGTTTTTATCTATTTGGATACAATTCCAAAAGCGTACTTGAATGTTGACTTTCTCATGATAGTAGTAGTTGACTTTCTTCATTGGGAGGTATAAAAATATGATTGGTGATGCCTAAGGTTTTATTTCATAAAGTGAGTGAATTGATGTATTTGAAGTGTTGGGGACTTCAGATTGGGAGACCTAGAGACCTTTTTTTTTTTTTTTTAAATAAAAAAGGAGACAATGATAGTGCTGCTTTCAGCTCTTACTGGAGTGTTTTCATTTGCCATTTTCATTTTCTTGTAATTTCTCTGGTCTCTCAGTACTTGTAAATTTATTTTCTACTCCCAGTACTGAAAACTAATTGCTCTCAGGTTTCTGATTTCTCATAATCACCAAATACATTGATTAGCATTTTCTCTTTTCTCATTGTGCTCATTGCAGTGCATAAAAGTCTGTTAATCTTGAAGATATTATCTCTTTGCTTTCCTTCTATTGTATTTTCCCTGTTTCTTGAGCTTTACCTCCTTTCCCTCCCTCACTGACTCAACTTCTTACTTGTGTGCTGAAGTGTCTGCATCTGAAGACACACTTTGAACAGTCGTGCTGTCATCATCATTCTGTGTGCACTCAGATGGCTCAGCCATTCTCATCTCTTACCACTAATTAAATGACTCTGAAATCTGTGTTTTTGTCATTCACCCCCTTTTCTGCACTGAAAGCTCTTACTCTTTAATCTTTAACAGCTCGACATCTTACATAGCTGCCTTACTGTCTCCTAAAACTTGCAGTTTTAGTGTCCAAGTCAAAGTCTTCGTCTTAGAACAGATTTCATGGTCTTCCTTAATTGTCATTGGTCTTGCCCCCAAGTTTAGTCATCACTGACTTTCACTCACCCCCTCCAGTTTAATTTGGTACAAAGTTCTACAGATCTGAATTTTGCTTAAAATACTTGGAGAAATGCTGACTTGTAGAAAATTAAGGTTGAGTGGTTATCTATCTACGTGTCTGTCAAATTGGCCTAAGTGTAGAGGGGTTTGGGAAGGAGTTTTTATTTCTTTAGTAGAATTTGTCTGGTGGCTGTGGCTTAAAAGAATGTGCCAGTGACATTGTTTAAGACCTCTTTTTTTTTTCTTAATATTATATTTATTTGACAGAGAGAGATCACAAGTAGGCAGAGAGGCAGGCAGAGAGAGAGGGGGAAGCAGGCTCCCCGCGGAGCAGAGAGCCCGATGCGGGGCTTGATGAGGCTTTAACCCACTGAGCCACCCAGGCGCCCTGTTTAAGATCTCTTAAAGATACTAGTTCTTGAGCATGGCTGAGGCTTTCAAAACTTTTCTGGTATGATCTTCTGGGAATGGGAGAGGTCCCACCTGGGTTTAAACCCAAGTAAGTATGTATTCTTCCATTTGGGAAGCTTTTACATTAAAACATTTGCTTTTGTGATAGTTCAGTGAAGACAGTCCAGAGGGTTTGGCAGAGTAGTAGATGCACACATATAACTCAGCTTCCATGTTTAACCACGTTCCTTGGTCTTCAGACTTGGTTTTCCTCCTAAATTATCCATCTGTGAACTCCTTGGAATCCTTTTATCTTAGTAGCTGTTAAGCCTGACTGCATTTTTCTTTTCTGTATATCTGATACCTGGCATGCCCATCTCAGTCCACATTAGGCATGTTTTCTTGGCTAGTTATCAAAGAAGAACTTGCTGAGATTCTTTTTGTTTACATCTTATGATTGTAAAATCAGAAACATAGTTCTTAACGGATGAGCTGGCACATGCATTACCAATGCTTAGTGAAAGGAAAACAGGCCTAAAACATGCCACAACAAAAGCATAAAAACAAAAATTGCATTCGATTATAGTTAATTACTTCAAAAAGCAAATTGGCTTCTCTGTTATCTGGTAAATGATTGCTGAAAAAGTCAAGAGTGAAGAATTACTTGTCCCTGGGTGGGCAAGTAAAACAAAACAAAAGAAAACTGTTGAAACTATTGCATTTCACATAATACATAAAGAAAGATACTAATAAGTTGTTTAATGTCCTCTTTTCCAGGTCATTCTTGTCTAGAATGTTTTCTTGTCCTCTGATTATATCTACCAGAAATTTGGTGATGGACATCATACTTAGGCAGCTGATGTAAGAAAGGGGAACCCCCTTTTACTAGTAGGGAAATCTTGTCAGATTGGTCTGTATCTTAATACTTTAATGTATATTCTATTGGTCAAATAGCAATTTTCAACAGTTGGGTTTTGGGTAACTTAGATTATTAATATAGGTATTGTCTTATGTCTAACAATGATTTGTTAGCTGGGTTTAGCATTTAGAGGCTCTTTTTCCCATGTCAATTAAAGGGATGTCTGCAGCATCCACACCCCCCCCCCCCCTTTTAAAAGCAGTCTCCATGCCCAACCTGGGGCTCAGACCCACAATCCCAAGACCAAGAGTTGCATGCTCCACTGACTGAGCCAGCCAGGTGCCACATGCAGCATCATTTAAAAAAAAAAAATTATTTCTAATTGAAGTGTAGTTGACATATAATACTAGCTCTAGGTGTACAACATAGTGGTTCAACAGTTATATACATCATAAAATGCTTTCTACAAAAAGTGTACGACAAAAATATTGACTCTATTCCCTATGCTGTATGTTTCATCCTCGTCACTTCTTTATTTGTTATTGGAAGTTTATACTGTTGGGTCCATGGTCAAAGGAGCGAGACTGATATAAAGTGAAGGTCAAGCAAAGCTTTATTCCACACCAAGCATCAAGAATCAAACTGACCGGCCAGGGCCGTCTCTTGCAAAGAGGTGACCTTTCTCTGTCTTACAGACTAGCTTTTAAGGGCAAAGGCCATGTGGTTGGGCCTGGCCACGCACAGGTGGCCAATGAGATTGTAACACAGAGAAAGCTGCACAGTCATGCTAGGTCACACATAAGTGACCAATTGAATTACAATTCCCTGTAGTAGATAGTAGTAGATGTAGTAGCCTGTAGAGGCTAGTAGAACTAGCCTATCACCTTGGTAAGAATTGGCGCCCAAAGGGCGGGGCCCCCACCGATTGGATACCTCCACCTGGCCTGACCCACCCTTGTATTTGGGCTTTGTTACCTGGGACTGGTTTCTGGGACTTGTTTTTAAGCAAGTTCCCTGAGAGTGGGGGGCAGGGTCAGGATAGAGCTGCTCTGGCTAAATAGGCCCTTACAGTACCTCTGTAAATCATTTTTTAAAAGATTTTATTTATTTGAGAGAGACAGTGAGAGAGAGAGAGAGAGAGAGGGCAAGAGCAGGGGGAGGGGCAGAGGGAGAAGCAGACTTCCTGCTGAGCAAAGAGTCCGATATGGCACTGGATCCCAGGACCCTGGGATCATGACCCGAGCCAAAGGCAGATGCCCAACGACTGAGCTCCTCAGGTGTCCGGGAAGTTTGTACCTCTAATCCCCTCCACCCATTTTTGCCCATCCCTTCACCTCTGTCCCCTATAGCAACACCAGTTCTCTATATTTATGAGTCTGTTTCTCTGTTGTTGTTGCTGTCTGTTCATTTGTTTTTGTTTTTTAGATTCTAAATATAAGGGAAATGATAAGGTCTGGAGTATTTCATATAGTGTAATACCATCTAGATATATCATGTTGGCCGTGAATGTCAAGATTTCATTCTTTTTTTAAAAAAGATGTATTTTTAAATTTTTGATTGAGACAGAGAGAGAGAGGGAGAGAGAGAGAGGATGAGGGAGCAGAGAAGTTTTAAGCAGACTCCACGCTAAGTGGGGACACCAACTTGGGGCTCGATCTCACAATCCTGAAATCACAACCTGAGCTGAAACCAAAAGTCAGATGCTTAACTGACTGTGCCACTCAGGTATCCCATTTCATTTTTTTAAATGGCTGAGTATTATTCCACTGTATACATACCACATTTTCTCTCTCTCTCTCTTTTTTTTTAATGTCCTCTTTGTGAGGGCATTTTATTTATTTATTTATTTATTTATTTATTTATTTATTTTCTAAAGATTATTTATTTAGGGGCACCTGGGTGGCTCAGTGGGTTAAGCCTCTGCCTTAGGCTCAGGTCATGATCTCAGGGTCTTGGGATCCAGCCCTGTAACAGGCACTCTGCTCAGCAGGGAGCCTACTTCCCCCTCTCTGCCTGCTGCTTTGCCTACTTTGTGATCTCTCTTTGTCAAATAAATAAAAATCTTTTAAAAAAAGATTATTTATTTACTTATTTGACAGAGACACAGAGAGAGGGGGAACACAAGCAGGGGCAGAGGGACAGGGAGAAGCAGGCTTCCTGCCGAGCAGAGAGCCCAATGTGGGGCTTGATCCCAGGACCCTGGGATCATGACCTGAATTGAAGGCAGATACTTAACGGACTGAACCACCTAGGCACCCCCACATTTTCTTTATCCATTCAGTGGTTAATGAACTTATGCTGCTTCTGTATCTTAGTGCAGCATCATTGTTTATGACTTTATGGTATTATATGACTGAACCATGTTCTTAATAAATATTTGGATAGATAGTATATATACATAGTACAAAGTATGAAAGATACAAAAAGTACAGAGTGAAAAGTAAAGTTTCCCTCTACTCTTAGTTTCCTTGTCAGGATACAGTCACTGTTATCCATTTCTTTTATGTTGATCTAAAGATATTTTACATAAATATAAACAGTACATAATCTGTATATGCACATACAAGATGACAGCATATTGTACCTTCTATTCTACACAGTGATTTCTGTTTCTTCCTCATTAGGAGATCTCCCATACGGTTTCATAAAAATTTCCATCAGTGTTTAACATTGTTTAATCTTCTACTCTATGGATCTACTATAATTTATTTAACCAGGCTTTTTTTGGGGAATTGACACTTAGACTGTTTCACATGTGTTGTTCTAACAGTTCATAGATATGCAGTCACAGTATACATTTCATTTTGTGTAGACCACTGGGCCCAATCACTTTCTGGTTAAATTCTGTAAGTGAAAGCCTTTATAGAAGACCTGTATTACACAGAATAAGGTGAGAATGTGGTAATGTCTGTAAATCTGTTTTGTGGTGGAAATATATGAAAAGTGAAAATTCTAATTTTTATCTTAAGAAACTTTTATTTTTTTTAGTGAAAGAAATATTGCCTTGTGTGGGAAGTGTAATTTATCTTAGTCCTGATTCTGTCCGATAAGTCAGACTTGCTTTATTTTTCCACAGATTATGTTTTTAGATTTGATATCAAAATACCCAGATTTACTAGTATCAACTAACTGTTTGTAACCCAAAGAAACATTTAAAAAAAGGGAAAAGAAACACACGAGCTGCAATTGGAAGAAAACGATTCCTGGTTAGATATGCATGGAGGAAGTATTGTGGACCCAATGTTAAGCATTTATATAATTTAGGTGGTTGCCTTTTTATGACTCAGGTTCATATTTCCTCACTAGAGTACTTTACTCTGTGTTAGAGTATAAATGTGTGTATTTTTCTCCGAAGCCTCCATTTAAGTTGCAAATGGGAGCATGGGAGTTTTGAGATTATAGTCGTTATTGTATTGTCAGTCAGTTACATCCTCATGAATTTTTGGATTAAAACAGAAGATTTATTGTTGGAGGACCCCCATTAGTTAAAAAAAATCTAATGATAGGAGCATATCAAAATCTCTAGGACTGTAATTTAAAATAGCAGCATGATGCAGCAGATAGGCTTGATTTTGAATTTGACTTGTCTTCTATAAAGACCTGTGGTTAGTAGTTGTTTGCTAAACACTGGTAATAGGAAATTTGTGGCTGGTAAGAATCATACTGCTATACCATGGTCCAAGTAGAAAATAAATATCTCAGAAGCCAAAAGTTGAATTGCTCTGGTTCAAGAAATAAAATATTTGGTTTTTCAAATGCTAGATATAAGAACATTAGGTTTTAATTTTTATCAAGTGGGGTAATGGGTTAAATTACTTTCTCTTTCAGAACATTTTTTTGATGAGAATGTTGAGGTTATAGTGCAACAGTCATTGTCATACATGGTGAATAATTATGAATGGATGCAATTTTGGATAGCATTTTGAATATATGTATGGAAATCTTAAAACAGCTCATACTGATTTACATAGTAATTCCATTTTCTGAGAAATTAAAAAATAAAAAAAATTTAAATATGAAATAGAGACATATACTACAGAATCTTTTATAATAGTACAGAAAAATTGCAAACAACTTAAACATCTTATATTGGAAAAATATTTAAGGATGAAGTGATCCATTCATGCAATGAAATGCTATTTAGCCATAAAATGTCTTTAAGGAGTTCATCATATAGGGAAATGCTTATGCTATAAGGTAACCCTTATTATTATTATGTAATTATGTAAATAAAAGCAGGGTATAGAATTTTAGATAATTTTAAAGATTTACAAGGAAATTTGGAAAATACTAATTTTTGATTTTTATCATTGTGGGATTGTTGGTTTTTACTCCATAATATGTATTCCCCCAATTTTCTATACCAAACATATTTTTTACAATAAAAAATAGCAATCAGAATCAATATTTAGATCCTAAAAAAGGAGTTTACATAAGATACTACAGCCAGGCGCTATCAAGGGATTTAGTCACATCATTTTATAGGGATAAGGAATTTGTTTATCAACAGAAAATAGGAGTAAGAATAGATAATTTAAATTATAGGACTATTAATGGATCGCTGTTAAACCTATTTTCAGACTACAGTTTTATAAGTGACTTGAAGGGAGAAATACACTATGATCCTCCAAATTTGAACCCTTTTAGATAGGAAATGCCAGTGGAGTTGCTATTGACTTTGTCAAAACTTTGAGAAACTATATGAGCGGGCTGAAGAGTGGTCAGTGATTTCCAGTTGGACAAATATAAGAGTTGGTTGATTTACATTAAAGGTTATTCATTGGAGGAGTAATTGCCCTTATGCAACTGTATTCTGAACTACAGAATTTAACTAAAAAATATAAATAAATTCTTAAAATGTTTAAATAAATTGGTCGGTAACAAGGAATCCAAGATATTTGGATTTGGCCTAACCTTTGAGGTTTTTGTCAAGGAGAACAATCAACGTTCTTCACAGCAAAGGTTTTTTGGGAGGGTTGATACATACAGTAATGCTCTAGATAGTTTTGGGTTAGATTCAGTGTGACAATTCTTGTGGTTTCAAGAGCGTGTTATTTTCTGTGTGAGGAGACCTATCACAGATATATAAAAACAAACAGTATCTCTTGAGATGTATCTAAAAATAAGATACTAGGTTTTGTAAATAGCATAGCAATAAATTTTAGGTATGTGATCAAGGTACAGCATCAATAATGAGAGAAAGAATTTGGGGAGAACTGCTGAAATGTTACTTTTTTTTTTTTTTTAAAGATTTTATTTATTTATTTGAGAGAGAGGCAGTGAGAGAGCATGAGTGAGGAGAAGGTCAGAGGGAGAAGCAGACTCCCCGTGGAGCTGGGAGCCTGATGCGGGATTCGATCCCGGGTCTCCAGGATCATGACCAGAGCCGAAGGCAGTCGTCCAACCAACTGAGCCACCCAGGCATCCCTGAAATGTTACTTTTAAAATTATATGAGATTATTGTACTTCGTAAGGCTTCTCAGAAATACTTTTCATTGTAGTTAGAAGCAGTCGTCTCAAATGCTGGTTTTTGATGAATTTTTTGCTGTTCTGCTTTGAAATATCAGAATATTATAGTGAGTATAGTTTATATTGCCTGCCTTTTTAAAAAATCAATTTTAAAGTGTATATTTTCCCACATTTTAGCATTTCTGAAATTGAGATGTTCTATAATCAATGGCACCTAAACATCATTGTTGGTTGTGAAATAGTTGCCACTGTGTACATATATGTGAACTCAAGGATCAATCCTGCTTGTATGACTGGACAACTGCAGTCCATTGATGTTTTAGTTAACATGCCATTTAAGGACCATTTACGGAAGAGATTACCATTGCCGTTCCTAGCTGTCTTCTGAAACCTGTGGTTAGTTGCCTCTTGTGACGCTTTTTGTAAGATCAAGAAATGTATGGCATGGAAAAAAAAGAAAAAAAGAAATGTATGGCATGGGAACTTGTATAGTTTACTTGCTTGGACTAGAGTCCCAGAGGCAATAGAAGAACTCCTTCTTTTCTTCCTCCCTTCTCTCCTTCCCTCTGTCCTTCCTTTCCTCCTTCCTTCCCTCCATTCCTTATTTACTTACTTATTTATAAAAGATTTTATTTGAGAGAGAGAGAGAGAAAGCGCACAAGCAGAGGAAGGGTCAGAGGGAGAGGGGCAAGCTGACTCCCCAGTGAGCAGGGAGCCTGATGTGGGTCTTGATCCCAGGACCTTGAGATCATGAACTGAACTGAAGGCAGATGTTTAACCGACCGCGGCACCCAGGTACCCCTAGAGGAACACTTTTAAAAGAAATATTGCATCACTAATTATCCAAATGGTACAGAGGATGATTTTATGAAGGAACAAAGGGCACCAATGATTGTGAGTTAAAAAACAATTTAGATATCAGATTGTGAATTTGAAGACATTTTTCAGAATCTCTTTTTTTATTATTATGTTCAGTTATCCAGCATATAGTATATCATTAGTTTTTTTATTTAAACACCCCATTTATTTTTTAATTGAATTATTGACATACAATATTAACATTAGTTTCAGACGTACAACATAGATTCAACAATTGTGTACATTACTGGATCATCACCACAATAAGTGTGGTCACCATACAGTGTTATTATAGTATTGTTGACTCTATTCCTTATGCTGTACTGTTCATTTCCATGACTTACTCATTCTATAACTGGAAGTTTGTATCTCTCAATTCCCTTTATCATTAGTTCTTGATGTAGTGTTATAGATTCATTAGTTGCGTATAACATCCATTGCTGATCACCACACGTGCCCTCTTTAATACAAGAATACTTTGAATTTATTTTGCTTTTTAAAATATAAACATGAGTATCATAATTCATGTTTAAATAAGTTGAAAATAGCTTTTCCAATAAAAAATTCTAAGTGATAAGTAGCCATATGTCCTTGTTTAATTGGGAACTTTTTTGTCTTAGTGATACATAAAATAATGGTGCATGTTGATACTGCTGGTATCTTGGAGTCAATGAAGAGTGGTTCATTCACACAGGGAAGAGTGGTTAATTTATTCAGTTTAAAGGACCGAGATTATCTTAAAATTGTACTCATCTTACTTTTTGGTTTTATTTATTTTATGAAGTCATGGTGATCATAGATAAATGGTTGATATATTTTAAATGTCCTTTCTTAGTAAACTAAAAAAAACTGGCACCCCTGTGTTGGTTCCCCCATTTTTTTTTTTTTTTTTGGAAATTTTATTGGCCTGTGAAATTCAGAGATCCAGCAGCCACTCTTAAAAAAATCTAGCATAGGGGTGCCTGGGTGACTCAGTGTGTTAAGCCTCTGCCTTCGGCTTAGGTCATGATCTCAGGGTTCTGGGATCAAGCCCCGCATCAGGCTCTCTGCTCAGTGGGGAGCCTGCTTCCCCCTCTCTCTCTGCCTGCCTTTCTGCCTGCCTCTCTGCCTGCTTGTGCACACTCACTCTCTCTGTCAAATAAATAAATAAATCTAAAAAAAAAAAAAGTCTAACATTTTACTTTGTATTTTTTAATTTTATTTTTAGATTATTTATTTATCTGACAGAGAGAGAGAGAGAGAGACAGATAGACAGACACACAGTGAGAGAGGGAGCACAAGCAAGGGGAGTGGGAGAGGGAGAAGCAGGCTTCCCATGGAGAAGGAAGTCCGATGTGGGGCTTGATCCCAGGAGTCTGGGATCATGACCTGAGCTGAAGGCAGACGCTTAATGACTGAGCTTCCCAGGTGCCCCTTATTTTTTATTTTTAAAGAAATATTTAATTAATTTATTTATTTCACAGAGAAAGAGAGAGTGCTAGCAGGGGGAGCGGCAGGCAGAGGGAGAGGGCGAAGCAGACTCCCCACTGAGCAGAGAGCCTCACATGGGGCTGGATCCCAGGACCCTGGGATCGTGAACTGAGCCAAAGGCAGATACCTAACCGACTGAGCCACCCAGGTGCCTCGCTCATCATCATCACCATCACCATCATCTCCTCCTCCACCTCCTCCTCTTCATCCGTCTTCTTCTCCTTCTTGTTATTATTATTATTATTTTAAAAGATTATTTCTTTATTTATTTGACAGAGAGAGAGAGATCACAAGTAGGCAGAGAGGCAGGTAGAGAGAGGGGGAAACAGGCTCACCGCTGAGCAGAGAGATCAGTGTGGGGCTTGATCCCAGGACCTTGAAATCATGACCTGAGCCTGCCTAACCCACTGAGCCACCCAGGTGTCCCCCCGTCTTATTATTTTGACTACAGCTAATTTTTCTAGTTTGAACAGGTTTCACAGAATGAATGCCAGTAAAATACTAGGTGCTGACAGTGTGCTTTTGTTTGGATTTTTATTTTTTGCTTCTGTTTTGTCCCTTGTTACTTTGCCTTAACAAATCTCATGGAATTAAGTTTACTGTGTTAATAGTCAGGTACCACCTAAAGAAGAATGGTATAAAAAATTTATGACTGTTGGTCATTCTTTATGTGGGATACTTTGAGCCACACTAGAAGGCTCTTCTATCCAAAAATGTCTTTTTTTTTTTTTTTTTTTTAAGCTTGCCCTGGTGTCTGACGTTTTTAACTTTCAGCCATTCTTTGTGTTTGAGACATTGACAGAAGCTCCATGAAGGCAGACATTGCATCTGTCTTTTTTTTTTTATTGCTGTAAATATAGCATCCATTCCACTTCTTGGCACATAAATAGGTGTCCCATAAACATTCAATTAAAAAATGAAGGCAAATGTTATTTGTGACATTAAAACATTGTTACTCATAGTTAAGACCATGATGTGCTAATTTATTTAAAAGGAGAGAAGAGCTTATAGAACACATGACTTGTATTCAGAGTGAGCAGGCCACTAAAATTTTTTGTTTGCAAAGAAGAATAGGAAGAGCAAACCAATCAGAAAAGTATAGAAAACCATTTTGGCTTACTTCATTACATGTCTTAGAATGGTTCTGTTAACAAGTTGCATAGGAAAAGCAGGGCTGAGGAGGGGTGTCTTTATGTGTGTATGTGTATGTATGTTTAATATCTCTATAGTTTTGTCACCATGAGAATAAATTTCCTTGTGAAATTGTCCAACTCAAGTAGGATAGAAGCAGAAGTGTTGTTAATTTGCATCACAGTAAATACAGCCCATTATTTATTGTCTGTTTCCTAAGGAAGTACCTGAAGCATTGATCCTCTGGGAAATGGGTATTTACTTCTTTGGACAAGATATTAAAAGTAGGTTCCCAAGAAGTAAATACCCATTTATCCTTCTCAGGCAAAATGACATAGCCATTAGTTTTGCTAGGACTTAACAGTATTTCTGATTTTTCTACTCATCAGTGTGCCTTCAAATCCAGTGATATTTGAAATACAAATTATATTTTGTTCATCATCTTCATGTGTTAAGGATACCAAATTGCCAAGTATCAATCTCTTTGGAAGAACTCAAATTCATTTTTTTACTTGATATTTTATAGATCAACAGTTAAGCAACCATAATAAATAGATATGCTCAGTTGTCTTACTCAAACATAATTAAGAAACTTGGAGTTTAGCTTTTACCTTAGGAACCTTTTAAGGAAATTGGTCCTTTTATAGAAGTACTACTAAAAGACCTTAATTTAGTGCTTAAAAATCAGTGAATTTGGTGGCCAATAGAGTGGCTAAATTGGGAGATAATATGTTCTTTGCTTTTATCCATTATTCAGTTTCTGTTTTGTAAACTTCCTGTATGTGGAAATATTTAGAGCAATACTTCTTTTAAGTTAACACAGAGTTTATTTGGCAGCTAAAAATTTACATTGAATATCTGAACATTTTTCCTTGAGTTACTAATGAGGTTATGTAATATAATGGTTTTTGGAATTGTTCTTAATTTTAAGTTATTAAAATAAACTACATTGCTGAAATCGGAACTTTTTTGTACTTTGGCATTTTATAGATGGGCTGTTCATTATAAACTTGACTTGTTTCTGTATCTAGTCCTGAATATATACAGAGGGATAACCAAGTCAGTAGATGTTTAATCTCAGTGGATATCAGGGAAAAACAAATTAGAAGAAATAAAGGGATATTATTTTATACCTATCATTTTACCAAAAAAATTAAAAATTCTGTCAGTATCAAATATTGATAAGGATGAGGGGAAATGGGAATTTTTAACCATTGCTGATGTTGGAGAAATATAATTTAAACCAAAACCTCCATTTCAGAAAAACCTCTCTTCAGAGGCAGAAGAGAAAGAAAATAAGCATTGAGCCAGAATGTGAAGCACATCACAATCTGCTAAGAGATTTCAGAGATCTAAAGAGAGCTCACCCTTTTATATGGCCAGATACAACCTATTACATACATGTTCTCAAGATAAATTGTAAGTAGTGCTCAAGTCAGAGGACTTGATAGCAACATTTCGCACACATAGTTCATTCTAAATCAGTTGGTAATTGCGGTGACCATATGTATTTGTAACTGGCTAAAAATAAACTCGTGTTCTTATGATAAGAGGTAATTTTGCAACTTGGAATTAGATGGTCAGCTAGTTAGGTTCCTGTCTTCCCACAAAAACTGGCAGAAAGGGGCACCTGGGTGGCTCAGTCATTAAGCGTCTGCCTTAGGCTCAGTTCAGGATCCTGGGGTCCTGGGATTGAGCCCTTCTCTGCTCAGTGGGAAGCCTGCTTCTTCCTCTCCCACTGTCCTTGCTTGTGTTCTCTCTCTCACTGTGTGTCTCTCTATCAAATAAATAAATAAATAAATAAATAAATAAATAAAAAATCTTAAAAAAAAAAAACTGGCAGAAAGAGGGTTCTATCTCCTTTGGTGCGAATCACATTTCAGAGAGTCCTGGGTTGCTGGTTAGAAGCTTGCTTGCTTGGCTTGCTTATTTATTTATTATTTAAAGTAAGCTGTGTACCCAACATGGGGCTTGAACTCAGGATCCCGAGATCAAGAGTCACATGATCTACTGAATGAGCCAGCTTGGGTCCCTAGAAGCTTATATAGCTTTTAAAAACATTTACATATATTTCAAGAGATAGAGAAGGAATTTACGATTGCAAGTTTTCTAGAGAAAGTGCTCCAAGACGAATGTGTTCTAAGACAAATCTCTTCCCTTACTTTTTAATTTTATTTTCAGTAGGCATCATGCCCAACGTGGAGCTCAAACTTACAACCCTGAGATCCAGAGTCTCATGTTCCACTGACTGATACAGCCAGGGCCCCCATTTTCCCCTTATTTTTAACAGGAAGACTTCTCATTTTTATGCCCTTACACTGATGGGTAAATTGATCTGGCCACTTTAGTGGGCAGTTTGCAGTGTTCTGGTGATCCAGTACTTTTATTTGTGGTTAAACCCCAGAAAAACTCTTAGAATTTTTTTTATTTATTCATTTGAGAGCAAGAGAGAGGGAAAGCAAGTGAGTGTGGTTGGGAGGAGCAGAAGGAGAGGGAGAGAGAATCCTTAGCAGACTCCTCACTGAGCATGGAGCCTGACACAGGCTCTATCCCACAATTCTGAGGTCCTGACCTGAGTGGAAATCTGGAGTTAGTTGCTGAACTGACTGAGCCAAGCAGGCTGCCCCCAGAAAAACTCTTAATACATGTTTATAAGACACTTGTAACATTGCATATTTGCAGTGAAACAGTTGAAACAACCAAGTGTCTTTGAAGAGAATAAATAGATAAATTTTGGTGTATTTACACAGTATAATACCACATTAAAGTGAGTGAACTAGAGTTACACAATCAGCATGAGTACCTGTTATCAGTAATGTTGTGTACTAAATCAAATTATGGAGGAACATGCACAGTATATTTATGTAGTATTTAAAAACATTCAGAATAATACCTATGCAGAACAATGCATATTTTTATGGGTATATACATTAGTAAAAATATAATGCAATGATAATCACCAAAATCAGAAAGTGATTTTGATTTCCCTCTGAGGAGGAAAATATATAATGGGATCAGCAAGGTTTTCAAGTGTGTCTGTAATATTTTATTTCTCAATAAAGGAAGATCTTAAAGAATATTAAAATTTATTTTTTTGGAGTACTGGGTACCTGGATGTTTGTTTTATTATCATCTAGATTCTTCTGTAACATTTAAATATTTTATGGTTAAATGCTTAAAAAAAGAGAGAGAGGAAAAATGCTAATGGTAAGGATCTAGTAAAAAGGGACAAGTTTGTGCAGGAGACTAGGACAATTAGAGGAGCAGAGTCCTTGAGAAGACAAACAATGGGACCCAGTGGAGAAGGAATTTGTTTGACTTTTGATAGGAGTAAGGTCAATGTGTTGACACAGGAGAGAAGGCAGAATAAATGGTAGGAAGAGGAAGTAGTTCTCTTGAATTTAGGGTGACGAATGTCCAGGTTTGCCTGCGACTAAGAGGTTTCCCTAGATGCGGGACTTCAGTGCTAACACTGGGAAAATCCTTGGCAAACCAGGGTGGTTGGCTATCTTCTGATTTTCCTTGACAAAATGAAAAACCATGATCGTCTGATGGGAGTGAGAGGGGAATGAGGCTTTAAGGTAAAATGAGAAGCTATATGAAGTAATTATCTTAAGGCTGGGAGAGCAAGTTCACGAGGTTAATGTGGTATGATTTCTGAGCTTTGCTAAGGGTCTGCAATTTATGGGTATAATTTTAAAGTTCATATGGTTGTGTTTGTCATCTCATTCAGCTGAACAATGAAGATACTGTGTTTGACTGTGAGGGAGAAAGAGGAGCAAGAGTGAGGGCATAGATAAAGAAATGATTCATAGTGATGGAACAAGTCTCAGGCTAGGTAAGAGGGGAAAAAGAAAGGAGGGGAAGGATAGTGGGGAAAGTAACTCAGAATCTGTTGGCAATCAGCAGATTTCTTTTTAAAAGTGAACTGGGAAGATAGGCAGTGAGGAAGAGTGGAATGCTTGAAATTCAGATTTTTGACATGGCATAGTCACTGGTTATCAATGTGATCATCAGAGTAGGGGCTGGACTGGATAGAAGGAAAGGTTTTGGGTATGGGAGTGATCACTCCATGGATGTGATTTTAGTGATTAAGGCAAATTTTGGTGCTCTGTAAACAGTCACTCAGGTGTTTTCTTTTCATATGCCTAGAGTCTTTTGTTTCTTGTTTTATTTTGTTTAAACAGTGCCTCAAATTATAGATCGTATTGTTGTTCTGGAATGAAGATGGTTGTCAGTAAGTAAATGGATAAAAGCAAATTTTGTTTAATCAGTACATGGCCTTCTCTATGGCTTGCTTAGTAGTTGGTTAAGTATCAAACATTAACGTACAAACTAATGATCCCAGTGCCCATTAAGCTATTTTAGTCCCAAATAGGTTCAATAAGGATTTTGTGTCATGTATGGTTATATATAGTACATTCCTCTGCTAACTCCAATTTCCTTCTTTCTCTTTTTATAGGACCGCAGCTGAATGCACAGCTAGAAGGTTGGCTCTCACAAGTACAGTCTACAAAAAGACCTGCTAGAGCCATTATTGCACCGTAAGTTTTAAGGGTCTTTACCAGAATGTTTCATATATTAATTATTAATATAGAATAGTATCTACAGATGGCTCTAAAAATTTAATAATGCTGTATTTTGAGCTGAAGAAATTATATTTAGTCATTTTCATGATTCCTTTGGCTTTCACTTTAACTCAAGGATAAAGGAATTGGCTATTTTCTCAGGTGCAGTAATTTTAAAATTATTTTTTGATAATAAAACTGACTTTTAAAACAGAAGGTAATTTGCAGTGTATAAACTTGGTGATTTCAGATTGATATAAATGACTAAGTTCTGTTTTAAATAGTAAAAAGATCTACTTTAATTCAGCTAACTTTTTCCTTATAATGAAAATTATAAATTATAAATTATAGCCTGGGTGGCTCAATTGGTTGAGTGACTGCCTTCGGCTCAGGTCATAATCCTGGAGTCCTGGGATTGAGTCCCACATCGGGCTCCATCTCCATGGGGAACCTGCTTCTCCCTCTGACCTTCTCCCCTCTCATGCTCTCTCTCACTCTCAGATAAATAAATAAAACCTTAAAAAAATAATGAGAAAGATATGTTAAACAATACCATGCAATATGGAATAGCGACCAGATATTTGGAGAAGGGGTAGCTTTTTTTTTGTTTTTAATGAAGAAAATCTGTGATTGTTTTGTCTTTGAATCTTAGAAGGCATTCTAGAACTACAGGCTAACAAATACAGTTAACACCATGTCTGTAAGTGATAGGAATTCAGTTCATTTTGATTTGGTTTCCAGTGCTAACTTTCAAAACACATTTTTTTAAGCACATGTTAACTGTTTTCCGAGGAGAGTAAAGGTTGGAGTTTGTCCCATTTCTTTCACAGCAGTGTCTTTTATGTAACTTCTGTTGAATTAGGTTTGGTGCCCTGATAAATAAAAAATAGTGAAAATAAAAGCATCTACTTATTGAATAATATGAGAATTAAATAAGTAAATATACACAAAGAGCCTACATTAATGTCTGTCACATAACAAGTATTCCATAAGTGTTAGGTAATTTAATGTGCCAAATGTTTTGTTAAGTGGTCCATTTGTGTGATCTGACTTGATCTCATTTAATAGATATAGGAGGCTGACTGTACCACTTATATGATATGTGACATACAAGTAACTTAATCTCTTATGCCTTTGTCTCATTGGTAAAATTGGAATATTAATAATACCTCCATGTAGTTTTTTGATGATTAAATGAGTTAATCTTTATTAACTTATAGCATAGTAACTTAAGCTATTATTTATTTAGTCATTCAGCAAATATGTACCCAGCTAAATGCCAGGTGTTCTTAATGCTACTTTTTGTTTCATTGAGGTTTTGGGGGGAGGTTTTATCTTATTCTTTTTTGGGGGGACATTTTCCTGTTTTCTCAGTTTGCTTGACTATGTGTTTGTTTCTATGGATGAGTATTCAAATAGTGGCCTCCTGTAGCAGATGAACCTTGTCTTTCAACCTTGCCCTAGCTCTTGGTTTTCTCTGAAACCTTTGTGATTGTCTAAGCAGCTTGATTTATTCTTGATAAGTCCCAGTTGTTGAGAGTGTGCCAAGACTTGTCAATGTTCTGGGGGGTGGATCTCAAGCAACCCCCAGTTATAGGCTGACTGGAAGCCAGACCGTCAGGCAGCAGGTTTTAAAATATGTAGGCATATATAGTCCTGTAGGGCTGTAGTTGTACACCCTGTTGGCCTCCAGACCAGGTGATCTAAAGGTGTCCTCTGGGCGACAGTGACAAAAATCAGGGCTTGAGATGAGTGTATAAGCTCCTTTTTGGAGGTCCTGGAGAAATGTAGCAAGGCTTAGGGAGAGTGTAAAGATGGTGTCCTCTGGCTCCCTTTCCCTGAAAGCACCTCCATAGGCTCCAGATGTGTAGCTGATGTGAAGTGTGGTGCTCAGGCTGAAGCTCTGGGACAAGTAAATAGGTCTGTTTCACAGAAAGACTAGGGATGTGTTTCAAACTACTGTCTCTGTAGTGAATTGTTTCTCTGATTGTCATAGCCCTTTTGGACCCAGGAACGCAGGCCCCCCGGCCACCAGAGCAGGCGATCAGAGTGCCCCCCTGTGTAGACTGCATGTGCCTGCAAGCTTTAGCAGGCCCATAGGAGAGCGCATGGCTCATGTAGACACAGCTTTCACACGGGCATGGGGGAGCACAGGGGTGGGTCACCCTGTTGGTGCTCTCAAGGCAGAGGGAGAGAACCATAAAGTCCCTGCCAGTGCCTCTGTCCCTGGAGAGAGGTCCAACAGGCCCCTGCCCCTCTGACAGATGCTTTAGGATTAGCCAGTGAAACTCCTTCATGTGTAGTCTGGGTGCTTTTCAAATTGCTGCTTTTGTGCTGGTTTCCAGGGTGACTAAGTCTGCATGTGAGCCCTTTAAGAGAAGCTTCTCAGTTTCCTACAGCCCTTTGGGTCTCCTGGATGTGAGCCCTGTTGGTGTTCAAAGCCAGATGTTTTGGGGGTTCATCTCTCTGTTACAGTTCCCAAGGATTGGGGTACCTGATGTGGGGTATGAACCCTTCACTCCTCAGGAAAAAAAACTGCATTTGTGAGATTCCTCCTGATTGGGGGTCCCTGTCCCAGGGGTGGGATTTTGAGGAGACTGCATCTTGCTTCTCCTTCCCAGCTTGATGTGGCCCTTTTACCATTTGTTGCAAAATGTTCAGCTAGTTTTCAGGTCTTTTCCAGAGGGGATTGTTCGATTTGTGGCAGTAGATTTGGTGTGTCCGTTGGGGGTGAGTTTAGGATCTTCCTCTGCTGCCATCTTGGACTATCTCCCAGTGCTGCATTTTGCATAAACTAAAATTGCTACTTTCATGGTGCTTACATTTTAGTACTTGGGAAAACAGATAGTAAATAAATAATTACAGGCATATATCAAAGATAGTGTGGGTTTGGTTCCAGACCACTGCAATTAAATGAATATTGCAATAAAATGAGTCAAATGAATTTGTTTTCCAGTATGTAAAAGTTATGTGTATACTGTAATGTATTCTATTAAGTGTACAATAGCATTATGTCTAAGAAAACAGTGTATATACCTTAATTAGAAAATACTTAGAGCTAAAAAACATTATCAGTGAGTTATAATCACTGACAACAGATAGCCATAACAAATAATAGTAATAATAATAATAATAATAATAATAAAGTTTAGACTATTGCAAGAATTACCAAAATGTGATACAGAGACACGAAGTGAGCAAATATTGGAAAAATGGTGCCGATGAACTTGCTGATTCAAGGTTGCCACAGACCTTCACAGCTTGGGGGCACCTGGGTGGCTCAGTGGGTTAAGCCTCTGCCTTGGGCTCAGGTCATGATCCCAGGGTTCTGGGATTGAGCCCCACATCGGGCTCTCTGCTGGGCAGGGAGCCTGCTTCCCTCTCTCTCTCTGCCTGCCTCTCTGCCTACTTGTGATCTCTGTCTGTTAAATAAATAAATAAAATCTTAAAAAACAAAACAAAAAAGCAAAAAACCTTCACAGCTTCTAAAAAACAACAACAATGCAGAATCTGTGAAGCCCAGTACAGCAAAGCACGATAAAACGAGGCGTGCCTGTATGTTCTGTATGTTCTGTATCAGGAGCTAATGGATGCTGAGAATAATAAAGCTGATAAGAGGATTGAGAGTGACAGTATGGGTAGAGAGGTGCTGGTTTATATAGGATAGTAAAAAAATGTGGTGATAAGGTGACATTTGAGCCTAAATAATGCAAGAGAGAGGTTCTGCCGATATCCAGGGAAAGGGTTTTCAGGTTGAGGAATAGCAAGTACAAGGGCTCTGCAGCAGGATATGCTTAGTGTGGAGGAAAAGCAAGGAGGACAGTGTAGCTGCAGTGACATGTACAAAGGGAAGAGGAGTGGATGAGATTGGCTAGATCATGAGGAGGCTTTGTAGGCTATTACAAAAACCTTGGTTTTTATTCCAAGTGATATGGCAAGTCATGAGAAATTTTGAGCAGAAAAGTGACATGACTTGACTTAGGTTTGAGAAAGATTGTTCTTGCTATTGTATGGATGGTCTGTTTTATGGAAACAGAGTCCAAGAGGCTTATTATAATAGTACAAGAGAGATGACAGTGGCTTTGGTTGGGGGCTAGTGGTGGAGGTGATGAGAAGCAGTGTACTCTGGATATTTTACAAAGTAGGATCAGTAAAAATAAGAGTCAGGAATGACTCTTGAGCTTTGGCCCATGAAACTGGAAATATGGAATTGGTTTTATACTGATAAGGGACAGATGGGGTAGAGGTGAGAAGTAGACTTTAAGGTGTTTATGTAGAATCTAGGATTGTATTTTGACCTTGGTAAATGTTGAGATGCATATTTACATATCTTAAGTGGAGATTTCAAATGGGCAGCTAGGTGTATGAATCTGGAGTACAGAGAAGGGCCAGACTGTGTTGATATATATATATATATATATGGTGTATATATAGGTATATACATATATAGGTATATATAGGGGTATATATGTGTGTGTGTGTGTGTGCGTGCATGTATATATATATATGAATGATACTTAAAGTCTAAACAGGCTGTGGTTGCCTAGTGAAGAAAATTTGGACAAGAGAAGAGGTTCAAAGACTTAAGCCCTTAGACAAACTAATTTTATTTAGAGAGCAGGGTGAAGATGAACATTTGCAAAGGAGGTGCTAAAGAAGGACCAGTGGGACAGGAGGAAAACTAAGAGTGAGTGGTGTCTGTAGGAGGCAAAAGGATGAAAATTTTTTCCTCAGTGAGGAGAGAATTAATTAGCTGGGTCAAGTTCTGACAATAGGTCAAATAAGATGAGGATTGAGAATTGAAGATTGGATTTGGCAATATGGAGATCACTGGTGGCCTTGATACAAATGATTTCTGTGGAGATGAAAGCACAGTTGCAATGGGTTCGAGAATCAGAGAGGGAAATAAAGTGAGGATAGGTTTGTTTTTTTGTTTTGTTTTGTTTTGTTTTGTTTTAAGATTTTATTTATTTGAGAGAAAGAGAGCATGAGCTGGGTGAGGGAAGGAGGGAAAGGGAGAGAGAATCTCAAGCTGACTCTGTGCCGAGCATGGAGCTCGACACAGGACTGGATCTCATGACCCTGAGATTGTGACCTGAGCCAAAATCAAGAATCCAACGCTTAACTGAGTCACCTAGGTGTTCTGAGGGTAATTTTTTTTTTAAAGATTTTATTTATTTATTTGAGAGAGAGAAAGAGAAAGGAGGGGGGGCATGAGCATAAGCGGTAGGGAGGCAGAGGGGGAAGCAGACCCCGTGCTGTGCAAGGAGCCTGATGTGGGACTTGATTCCAGGACCCTGCGATCATGACCTGAGCTGAAGGCAGATGCTTAACTGACTGAGCCACCCAGGTGCTCCAGGGTAATTTTTTTTTTTTTTTAATGAACTTTTCTGTAAATCAAGGGAATGGGGCACAGGGAATATGTTGTCAGGTGAGAAATTTTACTTAAGGTGGGAGATATTAAAGTGTTTATAATATAGATGAAATGATCCAGTAGAGAAAGAAAAATTGATGCAGGAATAAAGGGGGAAGTTTGCTTAATCCTTGGTTGGGTGAGAAACAATGGGTTAATAATCATCTCTTTATAGTAACTCATGACATAGGGTCTATGTCATTCTCATCACTTTGCTGGTATTTGGCTATTGTATGTGACCTTCTTAGTTAGAACTTGTTTCAAATGTGGGAGGTGTGCTAAATCAACATATAATTAAGTCAAGGTTAGTTATTCATGAAAATGTAGCTAGACTTGTTTCCTTTTTATAGTTAGCTCTAAGTTGAAATTGGCAGCGGCCTGGGAAATGAAATGTTTGAGTCTAAGTTACAAATATATTGATTTGTAAAGGATTTCCAAGTTACCTTAAGTTTTATTTATTTTATTTTAATTTTTTAAAAAATATTTTATTTATTTATTTGACAGACAGAGATCACAAGTAGGCAGAGAGGCAGGCAGAGAGAGAGAGGGGGAAGCAGACTCCCTGCTGAGCAGAGAGCCCGATATGGGGCTCTATCCCAGGACCCTAGGATCATGACCTGAGCTGAAGGCAGAGGATTTAACCCACTGAGCCAGCCAGGCACCCCGTTACCTTAAGTTTTAAAATGAGTATTTGAAAATAGTTTTGGGTTTGGTTTGCATGTTTCTGTTATATAGCGACTTTGTAGTTATGTTTATGCATATATAATGCAATTTCCACTTTTTTAACATTTGAAAAATTTAAATCTAGTCAAGTTTATCTTATTATGTGGTTTTCAGAAGTAATTATTTTCCTTTCCAGAGGAGGTTTTTTTTTTTTTTTTGGTTTGGTAGAAAAGCAACAACAAATACTTTATTGTTCTGTAGGCACAAAAGGGTCTTTGTTAAGAACATGCTTATTTAGTAATTAGAATACTTAAACTTTTAAGATTCTACTTTTATTTCAAATAAACATTTTTTTTTTTTGAAAGATTGTATTGTTAAGTAATCTCTACACCCAACACGGGACTCAAACATACAACCCTGAGATCAAGAGTTGCATGCTCTAGTGTCTGAGCCAGCCAGGCACGCCTGAAAAACATTCTTTAACTTTTATAAAATTTAGCTCTCTTGGACCAGCTTTTCTTAGATTTTTGCCTTTATAGGCATAAATCATGTAAAGGGAGCCTTAAATAACAAACAACTCAGAAACTAGATAGCATACTTTTAAAAGTGCTTAAACAGATTGCTTATTTGTATATAGATGTAGATTAAATAGAATAGTGTCATTAAAGAATAAATATTGACCCATAAGCCATCTATTGATCAATCTTAATGATTCTAATTTATATGACATATAGGCAGGTATAGTTGGGGGATTCAAAAGAATTTAATTTGATTTAAAAATGTCCTTTGGTTGAATTTAGGACTTTACTTGTCTTGAGGTATAGGAAACAGTATGTTGCCCAGGGATGTTTATTGAAATAATCTCATGGACTGGAAGTTCTAGAAGCCTTCCTACCATGACTGTCAGACGCCTTCATGCCAAAATTGTTGTTTATCTTGCAGTATGCAGGAATAACTCAGCAGCCCATAGAATGGAGCTGGACATTAAGTATGTATCACTTAAGAGACCTCTTATTGAATATAAAAATATAATCATATAATTAGGAGGGGGCTTACTTATACCATAAAGCAGATACCATGGATACTGTAGCTGTCCTTATACATTTAAACCAGAGTCTGATTTTTTTTTTTAGTAGTGAACCTAGTAGAAGTAGTATAAAGGATACTTTCACTTTTCATTGTGTACCTTTATTATTTGACTTTTATACTGTGTGCATGTATTACTTTGAACATAAAACTATTTTAAAAAAATCAAAAGCTAGGAAACATTTATATGGAAGACCAGTTTACATATAGTGAAGTATACCAGTTCAGCTCTATCCGTGTATATGGTGAAACAGTGAATCTTTATAAATCATGTAGTTAATTTAAATTACTGGAGATGTGCAACTTGTTTATTTCTAGTCCTTCTTTATTTTAAGCTATAGATTATTCATGGCAGTATCTCAGGTCTTGCATATTCTAGCAGTAAAACAATCTAGATGTGCAACATTGTGGTTAGTTTATTCTTACTTGGCTTGAATAACTTTAATAACTTTCCTTAGTTCATAGTATTGTTCACTTAATATTTGTGAGATTCATTTTGTAAAAATAAAGTATTCTGAATAATGACTTTCCAACCTGAACATTTCGGGGAATATAATCATCTAATTTTTTTTTATGAAGCAGAAATCTTGAGGGCCCCCAGGGAATGCCTATGAAAATAAAAGAACAAAAGACGAGGTGCAGTGAAACAGAATGGAGAGTCAATGTGAGGCTGCTGCTTCTGGAAACTGCTTAGAGCCATTCATTGTTGTTCAGGTGGATCCCATATGCTCACAAGTGTTTTTAAATTTAGTTTCTAGCTTTCTAGATCATAGCTTACCTTAGGTAGATCTTGTAGACTTATTGCTGCAGGAGAGAATTTCATCTGGTCCAGTCTTCTTATTTCATCTACTTCAATCTTTTTATTTTGCATTTTTGCTGCTATTAAGAACTAGGACTATGAGAACCTGATTTTGTTGAATCCAGGTTTTTTTTTTTTTTAATTGTTCTCCATATCCTCTTTGATGAAAAGTCTCTCATAGAACGAGTGGTAGACTTTTGGCATTCACACTTTATGCTATTCACCTGTAACCTTGAAGGTTTCAGGATGAACAAGTGAAAGTCCATGTCATGTAGTAATTGGTAATTTTCCTGACATAGGAATTTAAATTATACCCACACTGCAAGGTTGCTGTGTGGGAAACTGTCCTTTAACCAGTAAATGACCATGGATGATGCCTTGCATCCTCATTTGATTGCATTTTTGTGTGGGGCACAGAAATTTTGGAAAATTAGGAGCTGGACTTCGTGATATAAAGTCTGCTGTGAAGGAGTAAAGGGAGGAGCAGAATTACCCTGTATTACAAGAAGGATCAGTTTTTAGAGGCATGGTTTTAGTCTAATGAGAAAGTGATAGATATTAAAGTATAATTTTGAGTTTGCCTTCATTGAGGTTACACTGGGAACCAGAGTGACCTGGAAGAGCTAGCAGGAATGACTTTGCATTAAGGTTTTAAGAGCCCGTGAAATACTGATTGGGATACACTTTTACAATGTATATTCAATTATCTGTAGAGCTCACATTTTCATTGCTCTTCTGACTATAATGCATAAAACAAAGAAACCTTAGATGTTCCCTTAGTGAAGCCTCTTTTATTATGCGTGATCCCTTAATGAAACCTTGTTTCCACATGTATTTAGAATCATAGATTCTGTTAGCAAGACAGAAGAGTTTAGGAGCAGAGGATGAGTGGAGAGATTCAATGATTATTACAATGGCTCTCTTCATTACCATGTATCTGGGCCAGGATAAAGTAAAGTAGTAGAAATTCTTTCCTTTGGCTATGAACTTGGTTCTTTCATGAAGTAGAGTTTCTCATGATGTGGGTAAAGAAGGATGGTGCACTTAATGATTTTTAAAAAAATACTCTGGGGACGCCTGGGTGGCTCAGTTGGTTAGGCAGCTGCCTTCGGCTCAGGTCATGATCCCAGCATCCTGGGATCAAGTCCCGCATCGGGCTCCTTGCTTGGTGGGGAGCCTGCTTCTCCCTCTGCCTGTGCTTGCTCTCGCTCCTCTCTCTCTCTGACAAGTAAATAAAATCTTAAAAAAAAAAAAAAAAGAATAGCCCTTTCTTAAAAAAAAAAAAGAAAAAAAATACTCTGCACTATATTCTTTTTTTTTTAGTGCTATCTAAATAGATGTTTTATTCTGTATTTTTTTAAATTAAATTGTTTTTTTTTTCAGTGTTCCAAATTTCATTGTTTATGCACCACACCCAGTGCTCCATGCAATACATGCCCTCCTTAATACCCACCACCAGGCTCACCCAGGCCCCCCCCCCCCTCCAAAACCCTCAGTTAACCCTCAAGTTAAGACTCTCCCTCTCTTTTTGCAACTATTTTGTCTTTACTTCAAGCAGACTTTTAAGCCCTCAAATTCAGAAAGGACTGAATTATTGACATCTGAGTTCTGTTATAAAACATATTTACATCAGTTAATCATGGTTTCAAAACCACCCATCTTCCAACAGTCTTATAGGGTATATGGTATTCTTCCAGTTTTTAGGGTTGTTGATTTTCCTACTGCGTGGAGACCTTCCCTTCTTCCTTAAAATGTATAGAGGTCTCTTACGGTGGTTAAGAATGGGTTCTGGAG